>JBBPBX010035986.1:0-17022 GCA_038048925.1 Garcialebias charrua | reverse complement strand
TCAGAAAGTCGCAGGTTTAACTCAGTACAGTCAACATAAAAAATGTGGGTGGAAAAAGGTGAAATACCCACACCTGCCTCCACCCTCATTTGCCCCAAAAGTCAATTGCACCCCTAAAGTCACTGTGATAAATTGTCACATTAATTTAATTATCTTAGCTACAGGAGTGAGTTTAAAAACAGGATGATGTCTATATGAACTAGTTGAATGAGGTGTCTCTAAAATATCCTGATGCATGATCAATAATTTCAACAATTTTTTAATCTGTCCACAGGACCTGACTTTATTTTGTTAGATGTCTCTAAAATAGTTATTGAATCAAGTGTTTACATGTAGGTAAACATAGATGTTTAACAACTTGTTAAAATACACCAGAATGCAGGAAATGGCATCTACTTTATTCAAAAATTTCTGGCCAAACATTTAAGAAATTAGTTTTTACTGTTAGCAAAATGTTCTGCTGTATTTGGCTTGCTGCTGTTGTTGTTTGTTAATTTTTTGGTTGACACAATCTTTCCTATTTATGTCCTCATTAAATTAGGTTAGTAAATGACTTTTACCTGAAGCATGTTAAAAAATTTACAAAATTACAAAATCTTTCGTGGGTGGGGGTTGTTGGCGCAAGGTTTGTCACAGTGGTGTAGTCTACATTTTTGTAGTGGGCATACCGTGCTTAGAAACCAAAGTACACTGGTTAGTAAAGTGTAACCGTCAATTTATTTTGATTTTAAGCATATTGAACAGTTCCAAATTTCTCTGATGCTTATATTTGAATAAATGAACAACAAACTTTGTACAACAGCTGGCTTTGTATTAAAAACATGTTATATAATTTATAAAACAGTATCAAAGAAAAGCACTGCACACCAATAGATTGTTACAGAAGTGTTTAACTGTCGTTTAACGTATCAATGACATGTACCTAATGGTATGTCATGTACCATTGGGCACTTTTAAGTGGGTATACTGAAATTCTTAAGTTTTTTTTAGTGGGTATACTCCATATACCCGAGTATCACGTAGACTACACCACTGGTTTGTCACCTATTTCATCCCTTCTGAGTTTGCAGGTATGTATTAAAATAGCCACAGAGTTGTCTTGGGTGTCTCAAATCCTTTTTAAAATCCTTCTTGATTTTGTTTCGTACATCCAACCTGCTCAACAGCGTTAAGAGCTGTAGTTTGACGCCTGCAGGGGAAATTTCCTTTGCCAGAAAACAGGTCCCTGTCTGAAAATCACATCCATGATCAATACTAATTGTTTTAAATCTGGTCCAAATTGATCTACCTTCATTTCAAAACTGTAATCCTGCAGATTAAATAAGAAATGAGAAGACGGTCTAGATGGATATGAAGTGAGCCGAGGCCGCTATGATGTGGGCAATGACTGAATGTGCACTGCCTGGAATGCAGTTTTTCAACATGCGCCCACAAATAAAGCTGTGATTTTTAGTAACTGGCTGCACAAGCAGCTTGCTGGTTACTTGGTTGCAAACCCCGCAGCAGAAAAACTGCCAATTTTCTCACAATTTAGATTCTCCGGCCAGTGTCTAGCAGTCGCAGCCCATTAGGGTACTGCCTTTATGGACTTCCATCTTGCAGTCTGTGTTAAACTTTATTATATCAGATAGATGTCCAGTGAACCTGAGCGGCTGTGACTCAGGTTGTGGGTTCCATTGCTCTCGATCAGTGTACGGGTGAGAATTTAAAAGGAGCTGCATATGTGGAGTGGAAATATAAAATGGAAAGTGCCTTTATAGGTGTGAATGGGTGAATGTGAAACACCATTAAGCACTTTGCAGGACTTTTTGAAGTGAGAACCTTTTCCCTGTAGAAGGAAACTAAAGGACAGGATGAGCCTGACGATCGTCTTCTATGTCGTTTTCTGCTAGCAGCTGGTAGCATTGTTACAGGACTAACTGGTCTTCTCTGCCATTTATTTGTAACATAAATTACAAACCTATTAAACATTACACATGAGCTCATAAGCTTGAGTAAAACTTCATTGTTATAGTCATTTTTGTGTTGGCTGAAATTGATTAATTGTGGCAGCCATCTTAAATTGGATTTATTCCAAAATGTCATTACTCGTAGATGTACATCTTGCGATTACTCTCTGAAAGTTTCATTAGAATCTATCCAGTGACTCATGAGATATTTTGCCAACTTGTCAAGGTTGCCTGTAATAGTTAAAACTCAAGAGTACCGTATTTTCCGGAATATAGGTTGCGGCTTTTCATCATTTTTGCATGCCCTGCGACCTATATTCAGGAGCGACCTATTTATGGCTTTTTATAAAATAAGCTGATTTGTGATCATTTATTAACAAAAATTAAACTGAGACACACTTACAATGATGTCAGCTAACAAATATATATTTTTAGGTGTTTATCCTGCTAAAATTATTCATTTATTAAAGAAAAGTTCAGCTCAGACCATATTTGCTATAATTTTTATCAAACAAATAATTGTTTTTAAGTGTTAATCTTCTTAAAAGCCTTGCTGTGCGCTCCTGTGGAAGAGACATTTGCAGCAGAGCTAAACACGGTCCACATTTTGACGTAGGTGCGACCTATATTCAGGTGCGACCTATATTCCGGAAAATACGGTATGTGTTGTCAATGCTGGAACGCAAATAGCGGGCTCGATGTCCTCCACTAGAAAATTTTGAATAAAGTAGATGCGATTTCCTGCATTTTTTTGGTGTGTTTTAACAGGTTGTTAAACATCTTCGTTTACCGTATTTTCTGGTGCATAGGTCGCACCGGTGTATAGGTCGCACCATCCAATTATTACCAATAGATTGGAAAAATCCCTAGATAGGTCGCACCGGTGTATAGGTCGCACCTACGTTTAGCTCTGCTGCAAATGTCTGCCACAGGAGCGCACAGCAAGGCTTTTAAGAAGATTAACACTTAAAAACAATTATTTGTTTGATAAAAATTATAGCAAATATATGTCTGAGCTGAACTTTTCCTTAATAAATTAACGTAATTGTGAAATGAGCTGGATTTAAAAATTTGTTTTGCCGAAAGTGATAACAAGCCATATATAGGTCGCACCGGTGTATAGGTCGCAGGCCTTGAAAAAACCATAAAAAGGTGCAACCTATACACCGGAAAATACGGAAAATACGGTACTTACATTTGTAAACACTCCGCTTCTGTCAAGCATCCTAGCTGTTATTTTGTCATATTAGCACTGTTTTGGTACGTAATGTGAATAATACACATCAATTATGTTTTCTCGTTGTATCTTTAATAATTAAAATTTTATTAATGACACACTTAAACTGTTGAACTAATTTCCAATTTTGTTGTGCAGTTTAATTATATATATATATATATATTTTTTTTTTAATTATAAAATTGCGCAATGACTTTGGACTTTTAGGGGCGGAGATATTTTTAAGGGTAGACTACTTGGAAGGGGCAGCTCGTATGCACATAAGTGGCTGTTGTGTTTAAAATGAGTGTTTATGTAATTATTGTCAGTTTACTTATCCAATATAAGTTTTATTCGTTCAAGGCAGTCCTAGAGTTACCGGATCCAAGCAAATGGTTACCGGAACGCACCCTGTCAAAATGAGAGAGTTCCCGGATCCTGTTCCATCAGGATCCAGCTTAAATTAAGGCCTGGGTGTGCTCTTTGCTACAGACATGCTAAACTTTAGCTCATCTGTAAAACGGACAGATTTGAAGCTATTTTTGTGTTTGCTAGTTACTTGGCTGTGGCAGCCATCTTGAATGGGAAAACCTCGTCAGATTAAAATGTTCATCAAGTGATAGTTTTCTGTAAATGTCATTAAAATCTGCCCACTGGTTCACAATGTGTTTTGCTAATGCAACAAACAATTAAACCTGGGTAAAAACATTATTGCCTTCGAACAATAACTTTAAATGGGATAAAGTAAGTGCATGATGATTTGAAAGAAGCCTTTGGTCCAATACTTTATTTAAAAGTACCGGTAGGTCTTTAAATATTAAATGTATCTTGTGAGTAATTGCACCTACAAAGTTAGTTTTTTTTTTCCCAGAAAGGCCAACGTTGGCTTTATTCCTGCATGATTTATGATCCACCTTTCTCACAAGGGTCCACTTTTACCTCAGACCGTCTAAACCTGGGGCCTCATGTATCAACCGTGCGTGCGCACAAAAAACTTGCTTACGTCACTATCCACGCAAAACCCCGTATGTATCAAAACTGAACTGAACGTGAATATGTGCGCATCCAGGTACATTTCCACGCCAGCTCCCGAGCACGCGTACGCACGTTTCTGTGGTTCTTGTTCCTTTGGCGACACTTACAGGTGATTCAGAGAAACTGAAGCCCCACAGTCTGTGGTTGACTTTAAGAGCGGCTTGAAGACCTTTCTTTTCAACCGAGCATACTATACTCCTCATGATTCTACTTTTGATCTTAGCTGATACTGTTGTTGATTTTAATTGTTTTATTATTTGTTTTATTGACATTCAATTATGTTGCACCTTGTAGCACTTTGAGATTTTCATTAATGAAAAGTGCGTTATAAATTGAATTCATTATTATTATTATTATTATTATTATTATTATTAACTGTTCATGATGTGAAAATGATTAATATTCCCACCAAACACACATGATAACAATTATTACATCCACATGGACGCAAATAAAGGACGCGCAAAGTTGTGCAAAAAATACATTTAACAGGAACGGATTCAGCCTTACTGGAGGATATATATACATAGTGTAACATGCAGATCATTTATTTATAAACAGATATAATTTTCTGATCTATGATATGGCTTATCAGCCGTTTTCAGGAATAATCCTTTTTCATTTTGGCACTGCGCTCTGGAGCACAACGCATGCATGCACAACGCGTGCAGAAGCAGCGATCAAACTGTTCCCGAGCTTTCCAGAGGGAGCTGGCAGGTCGATCGGGACTGTGCCATTCCAGTCCACACAAAGCCGGATCATAGAATGGTCTCATCCATATGATTCCAAAGGCTGAGTGGTCGCGGTTTGGAGCGCGCGCACCCTCGCCGGTGTTACACGGCAGTGGAGGTGTTTAATAATCTGCGTTTATTGTAGATTTCTCCAAAATGACACGTGAAAGTACACCATATATAACTTGTAGGAGAGTGAAAGCTTCACAGACAAACAGATGCGCACAAGGCTGCGGGGCGCGCAGCGTTTGGAGACTCCAACATCACGTCATGTCATGAAAACTCTCCACTGAGACGCACAGACCCGTTTCTTCATATCATCTATTAAATAAACAAAGATCTATGTTCAACCAAACATCCAAGTTCCTCTGTGTTTACAGTAATTATGGTAATAAACTCGTGCGCAAAGTTAATATTTTCACTCAGAATGAATGGATGAGCCGTTGCGCACCAAAGCAGGGTGCGCGCACACACAAATACCGACACACAATCACTCGTTCTTTGCGTGATGAACACATTTTATTACTATTCTTACTTAGGATTTATTTCCCCACCCATATTATATTAAATTCATTATTTTCCTGAATCTAGAAATCATTTCTGATCGCGCAGGGATCAAACAAACATGTCCTTCACACATGCAGGAAGTAATTTGCATCTGTTTAACATATGTAAATGAAGGCGTGTCAGGGGAGGTGTCTCACGTGCGCTCAGTTCCACGTTAATTGTGATGTACAAAAGGAATGTGCGTGGATTCCGGTGTACGCACAGTTTGATACATCTGGATTTTTTTGTGCGTAGGCAGATTTCTGGATTTGACCGTGCGGCACTTTTCAGTAAGAAATCCACGCAAGTCTTTGTACATGAGGCCCCTGGACCTTACTGCAGCCCAAACTTTATACATTTACTCTTCAGATCAGATCGTGGCGCTTCACATGCTTTAAAGGTCCACCAACATCATCTTACAAATTTGCATGAAATGATAGAAGATATATATATTTTATCATTCAACTTTATTCGTTTTTGCAAACAAAATGATAAAATAATGGAAATTCCTTCCAAACTGAGTCTAAAATTAAAAACAGCTTTTCTCTCTGAAAATTCCGACTACAAGCGAATGCAACATTTGTGACGTAGGAAGCAGGACCTTCAGTCTTCGTCTGCCATAACGCATATTCATTCTCAGCCAGATCGCCTTTTTTGTTGTGTAAAACTTTAAAAATGCTGGTTCGGTGTGTCGCATTTGGGTGTTTTAATATCATCAGTGAACAAGTGAGCCTTTTCACTTTCCCAAAAGATGTAAGACCTTCGTCAAAAATGGAATAAATAAAGCTGCCCCCCCTCGGACTGAGCTCCCTGTTTCCTGAACAGGTAAGAGTCAAATACATACGGGTGCAGACCTAAATTAGAACCTGCTGTTTCTGCTCATCTAACTTCCTGCTTCCAAAACTAAAGACAAATCGCTCAAATCTTAACTTAGATTGATAATTTAGTTGTTTTATTTCTTGTTTGCCATGAATATTTATATGGGGCGTTCCAAAGACTTCTCCTTCCTACGTCACAAATAATGCATTCGCTTGTAGTCTGAATTTTCAGAGAGAAAAGCGGTTTTTAATTTTAGATTCAGCTTGGAAGGAATTTTCATTAATTTATCATTTTGTTTGCAAAAACGAACATAGTAAAATGATAAAATATAGATATCTTCTATCATTTCATGCACATTTGTAAGATGATGTCAGTGGACCTTTAAACATTCAATTATTAGCATCCAGTGTGGCAAAGTTGAGGTACTCCTGAGATGAACACACAAGAAAATCTCATCTCAAAGTTAAATCAAGTAACGAGGCAAGTGAAGCACAGCAATGTTTTATTTAGATTCTGCTTTTTAAATCAGTGTTAAAATATTCATTGCACTAATTGGCGCAAGAGGGAAAAAAAATCAAATTAACATTATTTAACGTGTTAAAGCCAGTATACAACCTCACACCTCCCCGATGTATGCAACCAGTGTGTGCAGTTTTACACGGGGAGCATATTTTCTCACTCGTAATGCTGCTAAACTCGTCACGTAAAAAAAAAGAAAAAAGTTGTTTTGACGGCCCATCTTGCGCCATTCGCTTTTGGCACCGCTCCGACTCGCTCTCAGCAACATCGCATACACCGAATTACAGATGAATTTCGTCCCAACTTAATAAAACGTGTTGTTTAGTCACAGCTGAAGGTGTGTGTGAGAATTTTTTATATTTTTAAAGAAAAAAGAGTAAATTAGACGAGGAACTCTGTGGGGAAATTTGCATTGATCCTTGCTCTTGGCATTATTTATTTGTTTCACCATTATTTAATCAGGTTGGTCAACTAGGAGCACTTTTTTTTTCTTCTCAGGTCTGCTGTGGATTATTAGACAGATTCATTTCTCTTAACTTATTATTCAGTGACGATTCAAACCTAATTATTAATGTGATGTAGTGACACAAAATAAATTATTCTGGGCTCATGTTTTTCTTATTTTGACCTTTTCAAATGCACCCAGACTGACATTTTTGGCTTGCAAACTTTTGTCTTCCTCCTTTTTTTTATTTTAAAGGTCTAGACTTCATTTAGGAAATGCATATCACCCGCCGCCTTTCATGCCAAAGTTTTAGACTAAGATCGTCTTGTGACTAATGATGGAGCTGCTTCAGTCAAACTGTGTAAATTATGTCCTGTTTGGTGCATTTGTGCTTGAATTACAGCCATTTGTTGAGTTTAACATTGATTAGCCGTGGTGGCCATCTTGAATTGGCATGGCTCTAAAATTTAAAGCGTTTCAGATCAAATCAAAGTCAAAGTCAACTTTATTGTCAGAACTGCAATATGTACAGGACATACACAGGATTGAAATTGCATTTCTCTCTCAGTCCCTCGGTGCAACAGTAACCATTTAAACACTAAACAATTAATAAACAAGCATAAAATGAAATAATAAAAGTTTAGTACTGTCCTGAGTTTTTTGCATAGTAGTTTTTCATAGTAGTAAAAAAGTATAAAAAGTTTCACCAACACCAAAACACCAACATTTAATAAACATAATCATAAAATGAAATAGAGTGTAATACTGTCCTGAGTTTTTTCATAGTAGTTTTCCATAGTAGTATAAAAGTATAAAAAGTTTCACCAACACCAAAAATGAAATAGAGTGTAATACTGTCCCGAAGTATAAAGTATAAAAAGTATATCTATAAAATAAATGAAGGTTCTGGCATTTGACATTTGTAAAGAGTGACAAAGCAGCATATGGGGTTAATGTACACAGTATATGTATGAGGTAGTTGATATTGGTATAGAAACAAAGTGGCATTATGCAATAAGGCTAGTAAAAAGAATATATACTGTATATCAGCAGTAGTGTAGATATAAAAAGTCTAGATGTAAACAGTAGTAATAAATGTAAACAGTAGTAATAAATGTCAACAGTAAATGTAAACAGTAGTATGACTATAGGCAGTAATGTAATACAAACATTAGTGCAAATATGAGAAGTAGTGCAAACTGAATGAGCACATGATCGCTTTCTCAAATTTTACAATAGATTTTTATGAGAATTTTTTGCTAAAAGCCAAAATTTGGGTTGACGCCAACAGTTGAATCCAGTTTTAAACAAACCTCCATCCATTTTCTTCCGCTTATGTGGGGTTGGAGCTTAACTAGGGAGGCCCAGACTTCCCTCTCCCCAGCCACGTGGGCCAGCTCCTCTGGGGAAATCTCAAAGTGTTCCCAGGCCAGCCGAGAAACAAGTCCCTCCAGCGTGTCCTGGGTCTTCCTCTGGGTCTCCTCCCGGTGGGACATGCCCGGAACACCTCACCAGGGAGGCGTCCAGGAGGCATCCTAACCAGATGCCCGAGCCACCTCAACTGGCTCCTCTCGATGTGGAGAAGCAGCGGCTCTACTCCGAGTCCCTCCCGGATGACTGAGCTTCTCACCCTATCTCTAAGGGAGAGTCCAGACACCCTGCGGAGAAAACTAATTTCGGCCGCTTGTATCTTTGATCTTGTTCTTTCGGTCACAACTAGGCCTGTCGCGATAAACAATAAATCAATTAATTGCATTATAAATGACAATTTTCAACCTCATTTTCATTTATCGGCTTTATCGTTTCTTCGTGTCTCTCTCTTTCTACCGTAGACACTGGATGACAAAATGCTCAACTCCGGTCTTCACTTTCTTTTTTCTCTTTAAAATCTGTTTTAATTGTCCAAAATCGTGTTTTTGAATTGTTAAAAGCAGCTAAGCTACGAGCTAAGCTAACAGGCCAACCTCGGGAGAAAACTTCCGTCTTGTCGAAGCTCAAAAATTTACGGTTGAAATGCATTGGTGTAAAAAGTTGTTTTTCTCTGCAAAAAGAAGCTGAGAACTTGTTTACTGATTTTTTTAAATTAAAAGCTTTGTGTGAAAAATGCTTTGCTAAAGAGCTCAAACTACACCGAGCGTCCACCATTTTACCATACCATACCATTTTATTTATAAAGCACTTTAAACAGGAACAAGTCCACACAAAGTGCTGGACAAACAAACACGCAACAGGCAACACAGACAATGAAGTACAACACGAAAAACATAAAAACATTGCAGATCATAAATAAAACGATCCAATACAAATCAGCTGGCATTGAAAGCGATGGAGTAGTAGTGAGTTTTTAACCGGGATTTGAAAACCGAGAGGGAGGGGGCCTGTTTGATGAGCAGCGGTAACTCGTTCCAGAGTCTTGGGCCTGCTACAGAGAACGCCCTGTCACCTCTGCGCTTAAGGCGAGTTTCTGGAACTATTAAGAGTACCTGATCCTCTGACCTCAAAGCACGTGGAGGGACATATGGGTGTATCAGATCCGAGAGATAGGCGGGGGCGAGACTGTTCAGCGATTTGTAGACATACATGAGAATTTTGAATTGGATTCGAAGATGAACCGGTAGCCAGTGAAGGGAGGCCAAGACTGGTGTAATGTGCTCTCTTTTGCGTGTGCTGGTTAAAAATCGGGCAGCTGCGTTCTGAACCAGTTGTAATCGTGCAATGGTGGCTTGACTGACGCCAAGCAGAAGGGAATTGCAGTAATCCAGCCTAGATGTAATGAATGCGTGAATCACTGTCTCCAGGTTGTTTTTTGATAATATGGGCTTCAGCTTAGACAGACGCCTCAGCTGGAAAAAACAGGATTTGACAATCATGTTTACATGACTGTTGAGTTTCATGGAAGGATCCATTATCACTCCCAGATTTGTGACTTTTTGTTTTTCGGACAGGGGTAGAGCAGACAGGTCAATGCAGTGGTTTGAGGTTGTGTCATTGGGAAGGAACAATATGGCTTCAGACTTCTTATCATTGAAGCTTAAAGGGATTGTGACATGATTTTTTTACTATTCATAAAATTGCTCAAAATATATATATTTTATCATTTAAATATGTTTGTTTTTGCAAACAAAATGATAAATCACTTTAATTTTGCTTTAAAAGTGATTTTGAACTTCAAGCCGTGTTTAATCATGGGAAATCCGATTACACTCGAACGCACCATATGTGATGTCACACTGGGCAGAGGGCTNAAGTAAGCACTGGATAAACAACTAGAGCTGATCAGAGTTAACCAATTTCCAGAAGACCACAACAGCTAATCCAACTTAGTCAACACAAAAAAGACAATTAGTCAAATTCATTGATATTAAAATGAAGTTTCATGTGGAAGTAGCTAGCCCTGTCACAATAAACAATAAATCAATTAATCACATGATAAATTAAAATTGACCTCATTTTCCTTTATCGGCTTTATCATTTCTTTGTGTCTCTCTCTTACTGAAGACACTGGATGACAAAAGGCTAATTCTTCACTGCCCCTCCCTTTCTCTTTTTTCTTTAAAATCTGTTTTAACCATCCCAAAATCACGTTTTTGGATCGTTAAAAGCAGCTAAGCTGAGAAGCTAAGCTACGAGCTAAGCTAACAAGCCGACCTCGGGAACAAACCTCTGTCTTGTTGAAGCTCCAAAATTAACGGTTGAAACCCGTGACTTTGTGTAAAAAAGTTGGTTTTCTCTGCAAAAAGAAGCCGAGAAATTGATTTTCTTATTAAAAGCGTTGTGTGAAAAAATTCTACGCTAAAGAGCTCAAACCACACAGAGTGTCCGCCATTTTGAGAAATGAAAAACAGGAAAGCGAGACAGCTCATGTCACATCAAGTGGCCTCCCTCCCATTTTTCTTAAAGAGACACGCTGCTCGATCCCTCACTATCAATCCTTTGGTTCAGTCTTATACTGCCATCCAGTGGTCAAAAAAGGTACTACACTCAAAACAAATTAACCAACATTTCTTCTTAAATTTTACAATAATTACTAATGTCAAATTTCAAACAATATTATTGTTTATCGCAATAATTTCTGAGACTATTAATCGTAAAGCAAAATGTATTATTGTGACAGGCCTACAAGTAGCTCTGCATCCTTTATAAGTTTGACCAAAACAGCTATAACTCTGTCCCTTCCCAACACAAGATGATTTTAGTTGAACACTCTGGCATAAAAGATGTCAGGTGATACACATGTCTTCAAATAATTTGAGGATTTTCTTTAGATCCCAAAATTCTCCCAATACACCGCATCTTAGTTCAGACAGTCATGTTCACTTGTATTCAGATATAAAGCTTGATTGGCAGTAAAACTATTTAGTCATCATCCAGTATCCAAAAAAACCTAACTTTAGCATTTCTACATCCTACAATTAATGTTTGCCAAGCCAGAACCTCATAACGCTGAACGCCAATGCATTTGACTCAAAGACGGCTCAGCTTTACAAATTAGATGGCAGGAATCTATTTAGACAGTATTCTCCAGGTCTGTGCTGAATGTTTTATGAGGAAAAGCTGAAGTGGAACACAAAGCAACAAAGAGGGGCCCTCCTGATAAACATGCTGCAGTGCAAACAGAGCAGAAGAGGCAGCAACAAGGAAACAAAAATACACATATATAAAGGTCAAAGCCTGTATCAGCCAGCCTCTGTCAAAGTAATATAAACATCATGGTCAGATAGTTACGGCTGACAGAAAGGATGTTTGAATACAGACACACTGCTTCACAGTTTGTCTCTGAGGTTCATTTCCCTCCAAAGAGTTCCAGAGAGCTCAACACATACAACATGTCCAAACATCCTGTGACAGGCGAACAAGACAAATGAACTGGCTATGACATTGCTGTGGTCCTTTGGTTTTTACAAATGACTCCTTGTATGCCTCCCAGTCGCAGCATATGTCCGCACCACATCTAATGAGTGCCTCTGATATGAAGACGGCTCAATAACTAATGAAAGAAGAACCTTGTTCTCTTATTATACCCTGCATAACTGACACTAAGCATTGTATAATGTACTGGAAACTGCTGCACAGTGACACACGCTTATTAAAAGTAAGTTCAAAAAGTCATTTGATAGACTCAACACTGTCTGTTCCTCCCTCATTGCAAGCTGGGATTATTTTTGGGGGTATAGACGCAGAAAAAACACCTAATTAACGGTGCCTGCAACAACACCCAGTCGGTATGTTTGGTGAATATTAAACAAGATTTAAAAAAAAATATTAAAAAAAACCAGCCAGCCAATTGATGGAATTTCATTATTTTTGACGCTTTCAAAATTTTGCTTAGATATGAAAATTACCAAGTTTAGCCAGCTTTTAGGGTGAATTCATTATTCATAGCACATTAAAATTCAACACCTGCAGGGCATGTGTGAAAAGATAAAAGTCTAAATCATTGGAAACTTAATATTGCCATTAAAAGCCTCTTTCGGACATCGGGTTTGTCAGATTGACAGTCAACGGGACTTTGTGGGCATTTCGTTCAGAGAATTAATGTGTCATCTTTGTGATTATATCATGCTTTTGACCTTCAACATATCGCTCTGTATCAGACTGCCTGGGAGAGGATACAGAGTGGGATGTCAGCTCCCATTTGGCCTCATTTATCAACCTGTTTAAATATTGCTCGTTTTCATTTTACATCATGAACCACAGCAAAACCTCACTGCTCATTTATACATCTGATGTGACCAGGGAAAATCTGAAATGTCCTTCATGAGTTGAATGCAATGTGCAGCATTAAATTGCTGCTCTTAATCCCAGCTGCAAGAACATAATTGAGGAGTTGAAATTGCAGCAATCAATGGGCAGTTCCTAGTACAGTATTGGGCTTAAAAGCTTGGGGGAAAAAACGACTTAATTACATGAAAATTCTAGTGCTATGAAGAGGAAGAAAATGGTAAAGCAAGCTGTGTTAATGCACAGTGACAGTACTGTATTTGGATTCAGTTGCATGGTAAATGGCATTTCAACTTTTCATTTGAAATAAAAATGTGTTGTTTTTTTTCTCCCAAGATTTGAGGAATTTGAAATCTGCTCGTGCATGTGGTTAAATCGTTGCAGAGAAATTTCTTCATGTAGTGACAGACTAATTTAAAAAAGGGGTAAATGACAAACAAACTATCCTACCTGTGCAAATATGTGTTGTCAAGTTAAACTAACTGATGTGACTACCGTATTCGCCGGTGTATTATACGCAGTATTTTTGCTCATTTGAATGTCCAGCATATTAAACACCGAAGAGTATTATTTATGGATTTTTTCCCATATTTTTAGACTCATTTTTCGCTCTGATTCTTCGTTTTTCATTTTTGGCGAAAATGGTGCAGTACCAGTTTCGGCCGCTATACGGGCGCTGTAGGCAGCAGCCAGCAGAGGACTCAGAGAGTGAAGAGGAAGAGGGGCCACTTCCAGAAGTTTCTACTTGCTGTGTCCGAAAAAAGACTCCTTTGGTCGGACTGATGACTCTGTCGCTGCCCGCTCCCTGCTGTGGATGTAGCTGTTTTTGTTTGCAAGATACCACTCATAAACCACACCGCGGATTTTTAAATCCAGCTGATTTCACATTTGGTTCAGCTCAGGAGCCCGTCTGCTATAGTGAGGTAAGAAATATATTTTTAAGCGTTTATTTAGCTAAATTTAAAGAAACAAAGCGTCCGGTTTGACCCGCCTGGCGCCTGCATAAAAATCAGCGAACTTTTTTTTTAAATCCAGCTGATTTGAACATTTCGTTAAACTCAGGAGTACGTCTACTGTACTATGAAGTCAGCTAAGAAATATATTTTTTCTCGCAAAGAAATAATTGTTTTACCGTGTTTCCTTGTGAAGATCTTCGTACTCGCTTGCTTCTGTCGCCGCCATCTTGATTAGGGCAAATGAGGCGCTGACGCGTCGCGTGGTGATGACGCGTATTAAACACCGGGGCGTATTGTGTACGTTTTTTTCTTGTTTATTGTTAATAATTGGACAAAGCGTATTAAACACCGGAACGTATTTTCCTCCGGTGAATACGGTAAAACTTTCAATCTTCAGTGGTACAAATGAGTAGCTTTGAAGATTTGTTTGTTCTCATGGTGCAAAAACAAATTGTACACGTTTCATATTTGTTTAAAGCGGTTGGCCTGGCAAAAAATATGGACTTCTAACCAGAGGGTTGTTGGTTCAATCCCAGCTTCCCCCATCTCATCCTCCAGGACTGGACAGTTTATCCGAAAATGACTTCATTGGTAATTTTTTTTTGCTGTTGCTGTCATTTTGCTTTAACTACTATAATTAACACCAAAGTTCATGCTCATTAATCAAGGTAAAAATCTAACAATGTTCCGTCAGGTCATCTGGATGGTTTCTTTTGTTGCCGAGACGTTTCATCCTTCATCCGAAGGACTTCTGGTCTAGTGGCAGGGCTTTTGACTACGGATCCGAAGGTCGCGGGTTCGCGCCCCGGCCACTACCCAGCTTGGGGTGTCTATGAGTGCACACCTATTTCTCCAGCTCCCCGGGCGCTTTCGGGCTGCTCACTGCACCACCTGGTAGGTGGTTGGGTTAAATGCAGAGACGAATTTCGTCTGTGTATGGGAACATACGCAGATGACAGGAATAGACATTATTATTATTATTATTATTATTATTCAGTCTGAGGAGCCCACTAAACCAAACTGAATCCCACAAATGAATTCCACTCTGGAGGTGAGCCGTTTGTGGGATTCAATGTAGTTTGGTGGGTTCCTCAGACTGAAGAAGTCCTTCGGATGAAGGATGAAACATCTTAGCAACAAAAGAAACCGTTTACATGACCTGACTGAACATCGTTAATATAATTAACAATATCCTTTTAACCCGATTATTGCAACATTAACTTTATTAAAAACCTGGCAACGCACACAGCTGGGGCTTTAGTCCTTTTATCTGGTTGCTTCTTGTTGGTTTTACTTAAATAAATTATTCATAATGGAACGTGGTTTGCACTGAAAGCAAAGTATCTCTCTTATACAGAAAAGAGAGCTGTTGTGTTGGAACACAATGGACTTACCGTAAAATGGCTCTGATCAAACTGATTGTTCTAAATCATCTGAATTTGTTACTTATGTACTGTATTGTAATACCTTGATGCATGCTCAATAATCCAGGTAAAAAAATCTGAAAAAGACAAGTCTGGTCCTCTGGACATTCAAAAAACAAAACAAAACAAAGCAAAAAAAAATTGTAGAAAAACGTTTTGTCTTTCGTCCGAAAGACTTCCTCAGTCTGAGCTGCTGTATTCAGCTCAGTCTTATAAATAGCACCCTCTCACAGTGGATCAACCAGTTGGCTGATGACAGCCTGAAACCAGCTGCTCACATGATCAAGGAGGACCATCAGCCTAACGATGGATCATTAGCACCCTGATGGTTGTTTGCTATTCACAGAGGGCTGAGTGATACTAGCAATAACAGCATTGTAAGAGGGGGACAGTTGAACCTGGAGGCCTCCACCTCTGTTTAATGATGGATGGTTTCTTTTCACAAAGATGGCCTCCTTTACTCCTCTCTCAAACTATCGTTCCTCTATATCAAGGATGTGAACATCTTCATCCCTGAAAGAGTGACCGCTGTCACTGTGAGAGCAGTCACTCTTTCAGGGATGAAGATGTTCACATCCTGTTCACAACACCTCTTTACCACATTCCCTATTTTCCTGGATAGTTGGTTAGGGTTAGTCCCGGTATGTACATATAACCAAATAAGGAATTGTATTTTACCCAAGTGGTTTAAAAAATATTTACTTGAGTTGAGTTTTTATACGTATTTCAATGTATTGTATATTTGATCTAGATTTATTATTTTTTTATCATAAATGTTCATGTTTTTTCTAACAGGTAGGATGAAGACAAATTTTCACAACTGTTTTATATATATTTTTCTAAATATGACATATTGATACTATTACAAAGATTAAAAATTAAAATTTATAGACTGGCGTTGCATTTATTGAAGACAAATCTAACCACCGACAGCTTTTAATGAAGCAAAAATATATTCATTCAACCTTTATTTATACAGGTTAATCCCAATGAGCCTCGAGGACTCATTTACAAGAGAGACCTGATTTTAATAAGGAGTGATGACATCAGTGGACAAAGACAATAGACAATCATATGCAATTGGATGCACATAAATTAAAGAATAATGCAGTATATTAAAAATGAGAAAAACCGATTTAGTATCTACAGTATTCAGATGAAATCTACCTGGAATAGTTGAAGAGGCGGCTGTCCCACAAAAGATGCTCCCCTCTGGGTGGTGAGTGGAAGAAGCATGAGTCAGACCCATCAAAGCGATTAAGGCCGTCCTCTGTGTTCTTGGACGCATGGCTATGAACCATGTCCAACAACACCACAATGCCCATCGAGTGAGCCACATCAACCAGCTGCTTCAGCTCATCTGGGGTACCATAGCGACTGCATGGACACAAGACAAAGATATGAAATGAACAAACAACAAACTATTGGGTTTGCATTGGTTTATCACAACTTCCTCTCATTATAAATCTAATCTAGACCAAAGCTGAATCAAAAACTTAAGTCCAGCTGTTTTTTCTTGACTGAGGTGGCACAGAGTGATGGACCTTTGCGAGTAGAGGAAGCAATATTATCCAACACCAAATGCAATGACAAGAGTCCAGGGGTGGCCAATGGTGGCCTTGGCGGCCATGGATTAATCTTGGACACACAAACCCCCATAG
>JBBPBX010035985.1:0-31743 GCA_038048925.1 Garcialebias charrua | reverse complement strand
CCACAAGTGAAAAATAACTTCTGGCTATTTAGGATTTATTCAACATGAACAAAACCTTAATAAAGAATGAATAGTCTTCACTTTAGAAGGGTTCACAAATACACTTAAGTAACTACTAGCAACTGCCTTAATTAATGATGCATTGCAGGATTAATAGATAGTGAATTCAAACATTATTTAACAATTAGTACGCATTTAATACATGTGGTGAAAGCACATTAATTTGTGCATTTACAAATATAGATAGCATAGTTAATTCATGAGTTATTAAGCATGAATAAACATTGAGTACGTAGGTTTTGGAACTCATTATTCTTTATGTATAAAGCGTTAACAAGTGTGTTAATTAATAGTGTATTAAGTGTGAATCATCCTTAATTAATGATGTTTTCAATGTTAATTAAATGTTTATTAATGCTTAAATAAGGCTAAATAATGTGGTTATTATAAAGTGTTACCGAATATTATAGTCCACCAAATCGTAAAACGTCAATAGTTTAAATTGATGAAACAATATACTTGAAGGATGACTGTAAGACTTTCTTGTAATAATCCTTATAGCTTTTTTCTGTTGAACTAAGATAGGCTTAGTAATGGTTTTACATGTTTTTCCCATACATCAACACAATAGATTAGATGTGGGACTATGATGGTATTATACAATAGATACAAGACTTTTTTATTCAAAAAATCCTTAACTTTGTAGAGCACTGCAATGGCTCTGGACATTTTAGTTTTTACAGAAGTAATGTGCTGTTTCCATGACAGTTTTCATCAATAATCACACCTAGAAACTTTACCTCACTCACTCTACACATCTCAACATCATCAATTTTGAAGGGAACATCCTCATTGAACTTTTATTTTTTTCTAAATATCATATAATTAGTTTTATCAATGTTCAATAATAACTTATTTAATTTGAACCAAGTTTGTATTTTTACAAACTCCTTCTTCATCAACCCAATCATCTGTTCCATGTCTTTACCTAAACAAAAAAAAGTAGTATCATCAGCGAAGAGAACACATTTAAGGCTATCAGATACCTCCACTAAATCGTTGATATATAAAATAAACAACTTTGGTCCAAGCACAGAACCTTGTGGTACTCCACATAAAACTCTTTTGAGGCTTGATCTTACATCAATTTGTACAAATTGTTTTCTATTTTTCAAGTAATTGCTTATTCATTGCAAAGCTAGTCCTCTAATTACAAATTTTTCCGATTTATCACATAGAATGGTGTGGTCAATTATGTCAAATGCTTTTTTTAAATCGACAAACATACTTATACAATGTTTCTTTTATTGTTGGATGTAATTGGGACCCTGTGTACATAATCTTGTTTCATTATACATGTTCATTCAACCTTCATGTTGTATGTACTACATGTGGTGCGACTGTAACATCATAAGAGGGGGACAGTTGAACCCAATGCTGTTATTGCTAGTATCACTTAGCCCTCTGTGAATAGCAAGCAACCATCAGGGTGCTAACGATCCATTGTTAGGCTGATGGTCCACCTTGATCATGTGAGCAGCTGGTTTCAGCTGTCATCAGCCAACTGGTTGATCCACTGTGAGAGGGTGCTATTTATAAGACTGAGCTGAATGCAGCATCTCAGACTGAGGAAGTCTTTCGGATGAAAGACAAAACGTTTCTACAAATTGTTTTGCTTTTTTTTTTTTTTTATGTCCAGAGGACCAGACTTAGCTTTTTTAGATGTTTCTACCTGGATTATTGAGCATGTATCAGGGCATGGTGAAATTAGTTTACGACTCCGTCATGTTTACGTTTCTTCTGCGTGGTTCTCCCGTTCGTGTCGTCACTTTTCATAGCTGCATGTTGCAGTTTTTTTAATCTTTGTGAATCGTCAAGTGCTCCACACTTGGAGGACTTGAGTCGAATAGTTTTCTCTGCGTCGGTCATTTGTAAAGTTGACTCAATTTCCTTTGAAAACACTGCCTCTGCTCTGCTCTGCTTCCCCCCTTGCTCTGTTCACAGCTGCAGAGTTTTTTTTTTACCTTTATTCAGTCAGCCACCATTGACAACGCTTTACCGGTGAACAAAACGGCTCTGCAGTGCCGTGAAAGAAGCATAATTGCGCAACACAACAAATCGATGGTGAAATTCTTTGCCAACGCTTCTAAAAATTGAATTTTATCAATTTTAATGATTTGTTGTTGCAGCCCTAATCCTAAGCTAACGTTATAACAGGGACATGTTTGTTTATATGTTTGCAGGGACATGGTGAAAACCATCAACCTAAGTACACACCACCTACCATGGACCACTTCTCAAATAAGTCAATTCCACCTTGTTATAAGATGGAGAAGAGCTGCTCTGCCCTTTAAACAGAAGATGGATGATGTATCTGAGATCAGATCCAGAGAAAGATGATTGAGCAGGTGAAATATTCATTTACAACTGTCCTGCTATTAAAATCTGAAATCTAAATACTACTTTGTAGTAATGTACTTTGTGGTCCAGAGGAAGACTGTGGAGATGATTGGGTCACCATGCAGTCTGAAGAAAGGCCCGAGAATGAGGGAGTGGAGGAGGCCCGAGAATGAGGGAGGATGAGGAGGAGAGTGTAAGTGTATGATAGCTGAAATTATATACATTCTTAATCTTAATGATTTAATAATCACTTTTTACTGATAATACTGATAAACCCGTTGTTTGTTTAGGACCTCCCTGCAGTCTGTCCAGAAAGTCTCCACTGGAGGAGCTTTTTGCTGAGTTTTGCTGAGTGTTACGTCCACCAGGCTCATTTGGTGGGGTAACATTAAAGGAGGCCACACAAGGATTTCTGATTACTAAAAATGGTATTTATTAAATTATTTTAGAGCAAAGAAACCAAGAAAAATGAATACCTGCTAGATCAATGAATAAATAAATGCCTAAAATGAGAAACCCAAAAATGATTATTGTAGACAAAACTCACCAACACCAACCATAAGGTACAAACCAAACCAAAATGGTGTTCTGAGGAGGAGGAAGGAGAAAAAGCCTTCCTGCTGCTGCATGCAAGGCAGCTTAAATAATAGGAGTGCACCAATCAGGGCAAAACAAAACACCTGTGGAAGGCCTGTCTCCAGAACCATACCAGAAAAAGAGGCAAAAAACCACTGCAGCCGTAACACCTCCCCCCTTTAAACAGAGGGTCCAACCAGGAGCTCTGCAACCACTCTTCTGCTAGCCTGGTCCATCAATGGCTCGAGACAATGCATCCACCAGCACATTCTCAGTGCCTTCAATGTGCCGAATTTCCAGGTTGCAGGAATAAGGCCCATTGCACCAAACGCTGATTTGGACTCTGTAGGAGGGCAAAAAGGTCAAAGGGTTATGATCTGAAAGCACCACAACAGGAAATGAACCCCCGCTCACATACACATCAAAGTGCTTCAATGCCCAAATTAGAGCCGGGGCTTCTTTCGAACCCTGAGTAGGAAGCAAGGCGAGCACCTTCTCTCCTGGGTGAAACACTCTATTTTCAGCTTTCTGGTCAAACCATTGTTTCAACTTCTGAGCTTTTTTAAGATACTCAGAAGCCAATTTTCCAGCCAAGCTAAGTCTGCGACGAAAGCCATTAATGTAGTCGAACAAGTTTTATGGTGGATCAGAATTCAAGGAGTTAGAACTAGCAAGGGAACCGTGCACCTGAGGTCCAAACTAGGGATGCACCGATCCACATTTCTTACTTCCGATCCGATACCAATGCATAACAACTGAGTATCGACCGATACCGATACTTTTCCGATCCGATATCGGTGTTCAAGCATAGGAGGCTGTAATAATTAAGTTCTTGAAGGGAGAGCACGTATGTTGCACAAAACTCGGACTTGTGTGAGGTAAACCCAAAGAAGACACTCTGAGCCTCACTACAGTAATTCACAAACAAATGGCATACAAGAAGAGGCAGGTCTCTTCCACAGACGTCCTTCTGACTCATGGTGCAAGGAACACTAGTCTAAAATACTGCTAAGCATTATGGGAAATCATCACATTCTACTCCCCATTTTCTAGTCTTATTTTTAATTCTGGCACTATATGAGTTGTAATTCTTGTTGAATTTTATCAACAGATACAGATTTAATCTATAATTGAACACTAATATACCGCTAAGTAACAATGTTAAGACAGAAGTCACAGAGTATGGTGAAATATATGTGCTCTCTGACATCTAGAAAGTATCGGAAATATCGGCAGGTTGGTTCCGATACCCGATACTTACATTCTGCTGGTATCGGATACCGATACAGATACTGGATCGGATCTGCCCCATCCCTAGTCCAAACACTAGCTCATTTGGACTGAACTCTGTGCGTTCCTGTACAATTATATCAGCAGCAGGTATGGGAAAAAGTGGAGCTGATTTCAAGTTCTGATTGGGTTTTCCAGTTGACCGACAGGTGTGACAGGTTTTCACAAAATGAGAGACATCTTTTTTCAGACGGGGCCAACAAAAATAATGCAACACTTGATTATAAGTTTTATTGACTCCTAGATGGCCAGTCAGTTCTCCATGAGCAGTTTTCAAAACGAGGTTTCTGAACTTAATTGGAACAACAGCTTGATCAACTGGACCAACAACATCGCTGTCACTAGGTAACCTGTTACGTACCAACAGTCCTTGTAGAAAATACCCATTTGACACTTTTGTGTCCTGTTCAACTGACTGGACTTGTCCAAACAGAGCAGCTAAGGTAGTGTCCTCCTGCTAGGCTGCAATCAACTCACTGAGTGACAAAGGAACAGGAAGAGTTGGCAAACAGGCAGTCTTCTTACAAATAGAACCAGGCTTACTAGACTCAACCTTTTTTTCAGCCAAAGGTTCACCAGACTCAACCTTCTTTTCAGCCAAAGATCGAATGATGGCACGAGTTACTGCACAAGCTGGAAGTGCCTCTGGAAAGTCTAGAGCACATTCGTCAACAGATGGAGAAGCTCGGTCCACCGGAGGAGGTGCAACATCTCGCCACACGCGCCCACCTGCCAGGTTGTTTCCTAGGATGAAAGACACACCTTCCACAGGCAAAGAAGGACGAATGCCTACATTTACTTCTCCTTGAACCAGTTCAGACTGCAAGTAGATCTTATGGAGAGGCACAGAGAAAGTTTTCAACCCAATACCTCTAATCAAGACACTACAACCGGTATCAGAAACTGGAGAAAATGGCAAAACAGATTCCAATATGAAAGACTCAGATGCTCCAGTGTCACGCAGAATCTTCACAGCCACTTTTTTTATACTGCCACACAAAGAAACAAACCCCTGGGTGATGAAAGGGGCATAGTTTTGACTGACATCCTTCTCAAGGATCTGGGGGTCCGTGTTGTCTAGTTCTGGAACAGACATAAAGTCAACAGGTGAAGCTAAAACCGTTGGTTTAACACCTCCAACTTCAGCTGGAGTTGTAGACTCCACTGACTGTGACTGCACAACACTGGCTAAAGCCACGGGTTTCTGATTATCTTGTTTATTCTCATTTAGTCTAGACCTTAAATTCAGAGGACATTCATTTTTCCAGTGTCCCGTCTCATAACAATAGTTACAAACCGAGTCTTCCTTAGTACCCAAAGTAGGATCCCATCTAGTTTTACTAGGGAACCATTCATGCTGAGATTCCCTAGGGCTATGACCCTCTTTCATGTTATAATCCCTCACAGCTTTATGAGTTAAAACATATTCATCTGCTAAAACAGCAGCTTTAGCTGCTGTTTTTACATTATGTTCATTAACATATGTGGCAACCCGATGTGGAATAATGTTCTTAAACTGTTCCAACACCATCAACTCACAAAGGGATTTCAAATCATCCACACCCTCTGCTGATAACCAACGATAGAACTGTGTGTTTAACTCTCTGACAAGATCTGTATTTGTCTGTTGTTCAGTCTTCCTGTAGTTCCTAAATTGTTGCCTATAATATTCAGGAACCCGTTCATAAGCTTTCAAAACAGCTTCTTTAACAGACTTGTACACCTTCCTTTCAGCTGAAGGTAATGAAACATAAGCTTCTTGGGCCTTACCCACCAGCACACTTTGTAGTAGAATGGAGCAATCTGGATCACTCCAGTCATTGTCCTCTGCCATGTCCTCAAACAAAGAGAAAAACACATCAGGATCGTGTTCATTAAATTTAGGTAACAGCTTCAACATGTTAACCAAGTTACGTCCAGAAGACCCATCACCAACTTGAGACAGATTAAGAGTTCCACCACTTAACCTGCCCTCAGACCGCAACTTCAGATGCTCAGCTTCCAGAGATAATTTCTTAAGCTCCAACTCATGTGCATATGTCAACCTCTTAGCTTCATGTTCACGTGCTAACCTCTTTTCTTCCTGTGCTTGTGCTAACTTCATTTCTTCATGTTCACGTGCTAACCTTTTTTCTTCCTGTTCTTGTGCCAACTTCTTATCCTCATATTCACGTGCTAACCTCTTTTCTTCCTGTTCTTGTGCTAACTTCTTATCCTCATATTCACGTGCTAACCTCTTTTCTTCCTGTTCTTGTGCTAACTTCTTTTCCTCATATTCACGTGCTAACCTCTTTTCTTCAAATTCATGTTCACGTGCTAACCTCCTCTCTTCCTGTTCACGTGTCAACCTCCTTTCTTCCTGTTCATGTGCCAGCCGTAACTTTTCCAACTCAAACTTCATTTCAACCTCAGATCTTTTAAATTGAAACATTAATTGAGAATCTTGAGTTACGGTTGGATCCAAAGTTTCCCCATCTGACTTAGAGGCACCAGTTAACGAATCTGCACCACCGGAAGTCATGTCCGTTATATCAGCATCTGAAAGAGAAATAGTAAAGACATTCATTTTTACAAGATTGTCTTTTAAAAAACTCTTTAGCTGGGGTAACCTCAATCCTTTTGCAGCTTCAAAATCAATTTTAAAGTGTTCAGCTACCTGACGAATCTGCTCCTTAGTGAGCTTTTCCAAAAGTTCTAAAGTTGGGGAAGCCAAAAAAGAACTCACAATATCCATTTTAACAAACCAAATTCCAACAGCTAGTCAGATACCAAATACCAAATTCCAACAGCTAGTCAGATACCAAATACCAAAGTCCAACCAGAATACCAAATACCAACTTTTAACCAGAATACCAAACACCAACTTTTACTTATTTTAACCAGAATACCAAATACCAAATTTTACCAATTTCTTTGTCCAACCACTATAAAGAAATGCATGACTGGTGCAAACAAATGGCAAATCTCCATTTTCCTACAGCTAACTAAGTGAAAAAAAAACTAACTAACCTTAGCCTAGTCTTCAGGCCTTCCTCCAAGAGCCAAGGTAGCCAAAGCAGTTGAAGCACCAAAATGCCACTGGCAGCAAATCCCTCCAGGCCAAAACCTCTCAGGCAGCAACCAGGGCGGTGCCCTCAGCCCAGAATCCAGCCCAAAAATAACAAACAAAAACAACAAACAGGGTCGACTAAAAATGGAGTAGCCAAAACAACAAACACCAGTCAGCACTCACTTATTTAACCAGCAAGACTTTCCTCCCCCCTCAAAAAGAAAGCCCACAAAAAACCAAAACAAACAAAATCCTCATGGACCTCCAAGCAAACACACAAGGAACACACCACAACAAAAGCAAGACCAAAACAGACAAAAAACCAATCAAGTCAACCAAGCAGGAAAAAAAACCCCACAAGGTTCAGCGTAAGACGAGCCCCCACAATTTTACGTCCACCAGGCTCATTTGGTGGGGTAACATTAAAGGAGGCCACACAAGGATTTCTGATTACAGGTAGTCCCCGATTTACGAGCGAGTTCCGTTACAACGAGGCGCTCGTAAAGCGAAAATTCGTAACTTGGAACGGCCGCACGCGGCTCTCGTTAAACCGGAACCTCGCTCGCAAATCGGAACAAAACACGTGGCTCTCGTAAAGCCGGAACATCGCTCGCAAGTTGCCACAAAACACGTGGCTCTCGTAAAACCGGAACATCGCTCGCAAATTGGAACAAACCACGTGGCTCTCGTAAAACCGGAACATCGCTCGCAAAATTGGAACAAACCCACGTGGCTCTCGTTAAACCGGAACCTCGCTCGTAAAACGGAAAAAGGGCGCTAACGAGACGCCAAGCACCCGTTTATCAACATGACACTGAAGAAGCGTACATACTGATCCTTAAACATGCACAACACTTTATTTACAACCAGTTAGCTAGCACATTACACCACACATTCATCTATAAACACATACCTGTACAGTTTTTACTGTACAAACGTGCTTTTCTGCCCAGCACTACTGTACTGTACATACAGTACTGTACAGTACAGTACTGTACTGTACAGTACAGTACTGTACTGTACAGTACTGTATAGTACTGTACTGTACAGTACTTTCATTGAATACTGTAACCAAGTCACACCCATATGACATCATGTGACACCATGTGTCACATCCATCAGAAACCAGTGAAATGCATCTGGAACAACTCACACCCACCATGAACAAGCCAAATCCATCAGAATCAAGTCACACCCATCATGAACACATGACATCCATCAGCATCATGTTGCAAACAAACATCAGAAACAAGTGACATCCTCCAGAAAGATGTACTGTAGCAAGCATCATGTTTCAAAAAACAACAGTGCCATACTGTAGTGTCCACTCCATGAACTTTAGAAAGGTAGAACCAGCCAGCACAGAAACAGCATAAAAAAAGAAAGTTCCCTTACTTTGATTGAAGTGAAGGTAGTCTCTTTGGTTGTCAAAAGTTGCTGTTCAAACCTGGATCAGATGGGACTGCTTATGCAGCAGTGCAACCATCAATGTGAACATGTGAGTTCAGAGAAGCCGACGTAAGATGTGAGTTCAGTTCAAGTGTTTGGTCCTGATGTGATGGAGGATGCTGGAGGATGCAGGATGATGCAGGAACAAGCAGCATCATTCAGAGGTAAGATGTGAGTTCAGTTCAAGTGTTTGGTCCTGATGTGATGGAGGATGCTGGAGGATGCAGGATGATGCAGGAACAAGCAGCATCATTCAGAGGTAAGATGTGAGTTCAGTTCAAGTGTTTGGTCCTGATGTGATGGAGGATGCTGGAGGATGCAGGATGATGCAGGAACAAGCAGCATCATTCAGAGGTAAGATGTGAGTTCAGTTCAAGTGTTTGGTCCTGATGTGATGGAGGATGCTGGAGGATGCAGGATGATGCAGGAACAAGCAGCATCATTCAGAGGGATGTGAGTTCAGTTCAAGTGTTTGGTCCTGATGCGAGGATGCAGAAGGTATGCAGGCGTCCAGGTGTCTGACATGGGTCAGTGATGCCACTGGAGGCAGGAGAGCTGGTCTGTCTGTGAACACAAACAACACACATGTTGAAGTGAACATTACACACAGAGAGATGACACCCCCCACACACACACACATGCACAAGTTGTGAAAAGGCCTCACGTTCATGTGGAGGAGAGGAGGCAGCGCACGGGTGTTCAGACTGTGGTCAGACAGGCGTCCAGGTGTCTGACATGGGTCAGCGATGCCACTGGAGGCAGGAGAGCTGGTCTGTCTGTGAACACAAACAACACACATGTTGAAGTGAACATTACACACAGAGAGATGACACCCCCCACACACACACACATGCACAAGTTGTGAAAAGGCCTCACGTTCATGTGGAGGAGAGGAGGCAGCGCACGGGTGTTCAGACTGTGGTCAGACAGGCGTCCAGGTGTCTGACATGGGTCAGTGATGCCACTGGAGGCAGGAGAGCTGGTCTGTCTGTGAACACAAACAACACACATGTTGAAGTGAACATTACACACAGAGAGATGACACCCCCCACACACACACACATGCACAAGTTGTGAAAAGGCCTCACGTTCATGTGGAGGAGAGGAGGCAGCGCACGGGTGTTCAGACTGTGGTCAGACAGGCGTCCAGGTGTCTGACATGGGTCAGCGATGCCACTGGAGGCAGGAGAGCTGGTCTGTCTGTGAACACAAACAACACACATGTTGAAGTGAACATTACACACAGAGAGATGACACCCCCCACACACACACATGCACAAGTTGTGAAAAGGCCTCACGTTCATGTGGAGGAGAGGAGGCAGCGCACGGGTGTTCAGACTGTGGTCAGACAGGCGTCCAGGTGTCTGACATGGGTCAGTGATGCCACTGGAGGCAGGAGAGCTGGTCTGTCTGTGAACACAAACAACACACATGTTGAAGTGAACATTACACACAGAGAGATGACACCCCCCACACACACACACAAGTTGTGAAAAGGCCTCACGTTCATGTGGAGGAGAGGAGGCAGCGCACGGGTGTTCAGACTGTGGTCAGACAGGCGTCCAGGTGGAGGAGGCATGGAGGAGGCATGGAGGAGGCATGGAGGAGGCATGGAGGAGGCATGGAGCATCCCCTCAGTCAGTGTGATTTCATTGCACCCAGGAGGGTTAATCCCTCAGTCAGTGTGATGCCAGTACACCCAGGAGGGTTAATCCCTCAGTCAGTGTGATGCCAGTACACCCAGGAGGGTTAATCCCTCAGTCAGTGTGATGCCAGTACACCCAGGAGGGTTAATCCCTCAGTCAGTGTGATGCCAGTACACCCAGGAGGGTTAATCCCTCAGTCAGTGTGATGCCAGTACACCCAGGAGAGGAGGGAACGCAGCAGGTGTCACTGTTGGAAAACAGAAATTTGTAAGTTAACATTATGTACTGTACAGCAAGGTGTTGTGCTTACAGATAAATTAAACACATCCAAAAACAACTTGTCCTTACTGTGATGTTTGTGTGCTGATGTTTGGACCAGGGGGCGGCCTTTCCACAATGCTTTGGAGGGATGCTGTGGACATGACAAGACACAGGTGGATGATGAAATGTAGCATGAAACTAAACAGAAAAGCAAAATTAAATTCACATTTCATTATGTAGTACTGTACGGTACTGTACTGTACCTGGATGATGAAGCTGTGCAGGTTAGTGGGAGATGAGCAGGAGGTCAGTGAAGGTAGGTGTTGCAGAGGCTGGCTGGAGAGGAGGAGACGTCTGTGGACATGAACACAGACAGGTGGGTTAACAGATTAAGTAACATAAAAACAAAACACAAAATCAAAAAGTAAAAGCAAGTTTTCATTACCTTTGTGGAGGGGTGCAGAGGCTGGCTGGCTGAATGACTGGAGTGGAGAGGAGGAGGAGGAGCAGGAGCAGCAGACGTCTGTGGACATGAACAGAGACAGGTGGGTTAACAGATGAAGTAACATAAAATAAAACAGAAAATCAAAATATAAATGCAACATTTCTTTACCTTTGGGGACAGGTGCAGGGGAAGGACGGAGGGATGTTTACTGGGGAGAGGGTGAGCTGGATCTGGAGCTGGATCTGGAGCTGGAGCTGGAGCTGGAGCTGGAGATGGAGATGTCCAATGACGGCTGGCTTGCAGCAGCAGAGGTGGATGGCTGTGCAGCAGCAGAGGTGGATGGCATTTCCTCTGCTGCTTCTGCTGCTCCAGCAGATCCTAGAGTCGCTGCAGTGGCCGTGGCTGCAGTGGCCGTGGCTGCAGTGGCCGTGGCTGCAGTGGCCGTGGCTGCAGTGGCCGTGGCTGCAGTGGCCGTGGCTGCAGTGGCCGTGGCTGCAGTGGCCGTGGCTGCAGTGGCCGTGGCTGCAGTGGCCGTGGCTGCAGTGGCCGTGGCTGCAGTGGCCGTGGCTGCAGTGGCCGTGGCTGCAGTGGCCGTGGCTGCAGTGCCGTGGCTGCAGTGCCCGTGGCTGCAGTGCCCCTTGTTACAAACTGCAGCATGCTGCTCTGCGCGGCCTCCTGTTTTTTTTCCTCTAGGATCTGCCGGTAACAAGCCAGACCGTCACGGACAGCTCGGGAGGCCCTGGCGAACCTCTCCCCATCCTCGTCCAGTGCCTCCAACTGGTCCAAGACGTGCTGCTGCTCCTTAAAGATCTTGGCCAAGACCTGCCTCGTGAAGACCTTGGCCGGAGCGGTTGGCCTTTCTTCTTGCTGCCCCTCCTCCTCTACCGACGGCCTATCCAGCTGCTGCAGGTCCGCAGTCGTAAGCTCCTCGCCTTCTTCAGCCAGCAACTCCCGAACATCTTCAGTGTCAATCTCCAATTCCAGCCTCCTACTCATCTCCACCACACTCTCAATCACACTGCTGATTGAGTCCACGGGCTCAAGTGAGGGATCAAAAAACTGTGGACAGAGCTTTTTCCACACACCGTTAAGTGTGCTCTCCCTCACCTGAAGCCAGGACTCATCAATGTGACTGAGAGCATGGCGCAGGTTGTACTTCTTCCAGAAGTCCTTTAACGTGAACTCTGGAGAGTCGTCTGTTTCCAACAAAGCACTGCGGATGACCCTCTGAAGGTAGTAGGCCTTGAAGGTCGATATCACCCCCTGGTCCATTGGCTGGATGAGACTGGTGGTATTGGGTGGCAGGTACACCACCCTCACATTTTGGTTGAGGTCAGTCAGATTTGCGGGGTGACCCGGTGCATTGTCCAACAACAACAGGATGTTAAAGCGAATGCGCTGTCGTTTGCAGTAGCGCTGTACGTCGTAGACGAAATGTTTGGTAAACCATTTTGAGAACACCTCTTGGGTAACCCAGGCCTTACGGTTGAATGCCCAATACACCGGCAGTTCGTTCTTATTCATACGTTGTAAGGCCCTGGGGTTCTCATAATGGTTTACCAACAGCGGCTTTAACTTGCAGTCACCAGCAGCATTCGCTCCGAAAAGCAACGTGATCCTGTCTTTCCCCACTTTGTGGCCCGCTGCTGTTCTTTCATCCCTGCTGATGTAGGTGCGGTCGGGCAACCTCTTCCAAAATAGACCAGTCTCATCAACATTGAACACCTGCTGCGGTGTGTATCCCCCCTCCCTTATAATGGCTGCCAGTTTTTCTGGGAATGCGGCTGCTGCCGCCGCATCACCACCTGCTGCCTCTCCTGGTGAAAAAAAACACACACAGGACAAGATTAACCACATGTTACACGTGTTAAACATTAAAGCACAGCTGAAATGTTTCACTTACCTTGGATTTTTATGCTGTGCAAATTAGCCCTTTGTCGGAACCGATTAAACCACCCCCGTGACGCATGGAAGTCGGGCACCTCCACGCCCTCCCCCATCTCTGCTTTGATATCCTCGTAAATTTTGAGGGCTTTCTCCTGCATCATCATCAGATTCAGTGGAATATGCCTCTGGTTGCAGTCCTCTATCCAAAGGACTAGAAGTTGTTCATGAAAAGACAGGTGTGTTAAAACATGAACTGAATTAAAAATTAAAAATTATTATTAATAAAAGTCTTGTGACCGTGTGTTAAACATCTCAGGTAAACAAAGCACACCTGTAAACAAACATCTCAGGTAAACAAAGCACACCTGTAAACAAACATCTCAGGTAAACAAAGCACACCTGTAAACAAACATCTCAGGTAAACAAAGCACACCTGTAAACAAACATCTCAGGTAAACAAAGCACACCTGTAAACAAACATCTCAGGTAAACAAAGCACACCTGTAAACAAACATCTCAGGTAAACAAAGCACACCTGTAAACAAACATCTCAGGTAAACAAAGCACACCTGTAAACAAACATCTCAGGTAAACAAAGCACACCTGTAAACAAACATCTCAGGTAAACAAAGCACACCTGTAAACAAACATCTCAGGTAAACAAAGCACACCTGTAAACAAACATCTCAGGTAAACAAAGCACACCTGTAAACAAACATCTCAGGTAAACAAAGCACACCTGTAAACAAACATCTCAGGTAAACAAAGCACACCTGTAAACAAACATCTCAGGTAAACAAAGCACACCTGTAAACAAACATCTCAGGTAAAAAAAAAATTAATGAAACTGTACAGTGCATACAGTATCAAAAATAATGTACTGTCCAGGTACTGTATTTCTTAAATAATTTACTATCTAAAAGACGCAATACAGTACTGTACAGTGTACTGTACGTACTGTTAATAAAAAAATAAAATTTCTTACCCATCAGACGCTCAATCTCTGTGATAACACCCGTGCGTTGCTTCGTTATCATCGTGGACCTCATGGGGGCTGCTCCTCTCACGCTAGCTAAAATGCGCTCGCGGTCAGCCTTTATGGTGCTGACTGTTGAACTGACCTAAAATAAAAAATAAAATGTCATTAACTAACAGACGCCATTACGTGTCTTCATCTGCGCAGCCACGTGTACAGTAAAACACTCGCTAACAAGCGCTCACGATCCGCCATTGTTCATCTGCGCAGCCACGTGTACAGTAAAACACTCGCTAACAAGCGCTCACGATCCGCCATTGTTCATCTGCGCAGCCACGTGTACAGTAAAACACTCGCTAACAAGCGCTCACGATCCGCCATTACGAGTCGTGCTAACGGTGGTACTGTACTCACCAGGTTCAGAGCTTTGCAGATGGAGGACGTCGACTCTCCCCTGTCCGCTCGTTTGATGATGTCCAGCTTCTGCTCCAGCGTGATGGCCTTACGCTTTTTAGGAGCGCTCGCACCACCAGCAGAAGAAGCTCCTCGCTTTGCAGACATGCTTTCAAATGCTTTCAAATGAAGATGCTAACAAAGCTAATGATAATGCTAATGAATATCTGTAACTGTGTCTCTCAAATCGCCAAACTGTAGACCCACGCCGCCGCTTTCGCGCTGTTCGCTTATGTAGTACCAGATGAAATCACTCCGCCTTTGATTTTTGGGGGTGGGGGTACAGTAAAGTAGTGCCTATGTAACCTTCCGCTGTTGTACTTTTCCATTTGTCACGCGAAACATACCCCACCCCCCCCCACCCCACCCACCACAGCGTGCCCGCCTTGTGCAGTGTGCATGTCCAGTCCAAGTCCAGTGCAGGTGCATGGTTAAATCGCCCATCCCCCAACCCGAAACCAACCATCGCCCATCCCCCAACCCGAAACCAACCATCGCCCATCCCCCCGAAACCAACCCCCTCCACTCCACCTCCCCCGCCCCCCCACATTCCACCTCCTGCCCCAAACTCCCCTTCGAAACATGACATTCAGCCGTCGGCACGAACACTCGGTTCTCGTAAAACAGAACAATGGTTTCTAACGGAGTTTTCTCGTAAACACGGAATTTTCATCTCGTTATTCGGAACAATGGTTTCTAACGGGGTTTTCTCGTAAACACGGAATTTTTATCTCGTTATTTGGAGCAATGATTTCTAACGGAGTTTTCTCGTAAACACGGAATTTTCATCTCGTTATTCGGAACAATGGTTTCTAACGGTAAATTCTCGTAACTCTGGAATTTTCGCTCGTATCTTGGAACAACGCTTTCTAATGTTGTTCTCTCGTAAAGTCGGAACGGCAGCTCGCAAGTCGGTAGTTTGGTTCCTGGAAGCTCTCGTAAAGCCGGACGCTCGTAGTTCAGAGCGCTCGTAAATCGGGGACTACCTGTATTATCTTTATTAACTTCTTCCTTTCAGGATTGCAGGGGTCACTGGTGCCCATATGTGTTTGAGGTAGGGTACATACATATACAGGTGACCCCCTACCTACGGCGCCTGCGACCTACGGCAACCCGGACCTACGAACGTATCATATTTAATAATTTAATAAAAATATGAAGAAAAAAAAATCGTTTTTTTTTGTGTGTGTTTAAATGTTATTAATTTCATGTGTACAGCACTTTGTTGCAGCTGTGGTTGTTTTAAAGGCTTTATAAATAATATTTTAATAAAAATTATATGTTTTTTATCAGAATTACGCAACTTCCGGCCGTTCCAGGAAATGCCCCGGAAGCCATTTCAGGTAGCTCTGTTGAGCCGGCAGCTGGCTGTGAGGACTCTGTTTCTTCCAGGATTGCCTCATATGGATAAATTACTAAGCTGGAATTGCTCTGTGGACGTCTCAGCCTGGAGCAGCAGCCATGGATATATCACTGATCGCTCTGTCATCGCGCCGGACCTCCGCGCGAACAGCAGCTCATATGGCCTGGCTAACAGGCAGCTAGCAGAAGCTAACACAGGCCTGGAGCAGCTGCCGTGTTTCGCCGCGCTGCTCGGCCCGACAACATCAACGCATGGCAACCTAAGATGTCGGCTTTGACCATCTCAAAGTAAGAAATTATATTTTTATTTATTCTGTATTAATTATTTTATTCTGTATTAATTTTACAGTATTGAATGTGCTGTTCTGAATAGCAATGTTTAACGTTATTGTGTGTGTTTATGGATGAATGTGTGGTGTAATGTGTTAGATAAGTGTTTGTAAATAAAGTTCTGTGCATGTTTATGGCCCAGTATGTCCGCTTGTTCAGTCTCATGCCGATAAATTTGTGTGTGGCGCTCCGTTTGCGTTATTTCTGCGACGTACGAACGAAATCAGGACCTACGAACAAGACGTTATTTTCACCCCCTAGCTACGGCAGAATCAACCTGAGAATGGTCCTTAGGTCCGGAACTCGTTCTTAACTCGGGGGTTTGCTGTATGGTGGCAGCCATCTTGGGTTTTGAAATGGCAACCCAATTTTCTATTCTGAACTTTTTTGTCCCCAGTTGTAGCTACACACCAGAATGGAAGTTGTCAGGTTGCATACTTGTTAAGCTAGCCAGCTCACAAAGTTAACATGTAAAATATATGGCAGCAGCCATCTTGGATTTTGACCTAGTAACTAGAGCTGTCATTTCTAACCCGAACCCAGAGCTCGGCCCTGTCTGACCAGGATTAGGACTGGGCTGGGCCATAATAATGCGCTGACCGGTCTTGAAAGAGGTAAAACATTCAGTTAAGCTTCAGATGGACTACTGCCAACGATCCATCAGCCCAAATTGACATTCATCCAGCCGCTGCACTCAGCAGAAGCAAGCGGCCCATGACCCAAACAGGTGAGATCACAAAATATCTCACATGTCAGAGCAGGTTCTGTGTCTGAATAATGCCAAATGCAGGCAGAAGCAGGGATTTAATGTGCTTTGATGGCCATGAAAGGACACCCCCGCCCCCCACCAGCTCCAATCTTCTGCCCCCTTTACTGATCCACGCTCGTCTGCTGACGTTAATAACTATATAAGAAGTCAAAGCTTAATCTAAAATGTTGTGGGGGGGGGTTCGGGTTTGGACCTGTAATTACTGTTAATTCGTGGGGTCAGGTAGGGTTCGGAAATGATGTCTACGGGCTGGGTTCAGGTCGGTCAGGTCAGATGTTTTGGGCCCGAATGCAACTCTACTAGCAACCCGATTTTTGATGGCAACCTTTCTTACACTTAGATGTAGCCACACACTAAAATAAATGTTGGTATCTCACTTATTTTCAAGTTATCATGCTCACAACATACACACATGTTCGGAATGATAGATGGACTGACGGATGGATGTAGGATGCTTATGTTATTCACTAAACTCTCGGTCATGTGCTCATTCAGTTTGCACTACTTCTCATATTTGCACACTACTGCTGATACATATACAGTATTCTCTGACTAGCCTTATCTAAGGATGCCAAATGTGCCTTATGTGCCTCACTGCATATGCCACTTTGCCTATATACCAACATCAAATACCTCATACATATACTGTGTACATTAACTTATATGCTGCTGTGCCACTCTTTGCAAATGTCAATGCTAGAACCTTCAGTTTATTTTATAGATATACTTTTTATACTTTTTATACTACTATGCAAAAACTCAGGACAGTATTACACTTTTATTATTTCATTTTATGCTTATGTTCATTGGGTGTTTGGTGTTTTAGGGGTGTTTGGTGTTTCAGTGTTGGTGTAAATTTTCATACTTTTATACTATTATGAAAAAACTCAGGACAGTGTTACACTTTTACTATTTTATGCTTATGTTTATTAAATGTTTTAGTGTTTAGTCAGAGTCAGAGTCAGAGTCAGAGAGAATTTATTGTCATTTGCACCGCATGTAGTACATGTGTTGAAAACGAGATTATGTACACAGGGTCCCAGTTACATCCAACAACAAATGCAAGAGAAAAACAATAATAACATCTAGGATTAACTAAGAGAGACATCAGCTAGTAATACACTAAGCCCTAATGTAGTAGAAAAACATCATTATAAACAGCAGCACGAACATGAGTCATTATGAGCAGATGGTCACAGATGAACGCAGCAACAAGAAACAGATCAGTATCAACATGATGTGACATTTTGCAGTGTTTATTCTTATTATTTATTTATTCATGAGTCTGACAGCCTCAGGGTAGAAGCTGTTCCTCAGTCTAGTGGTTCTACATTTGATGCTCCTCAACCTCCGTCCCGAGGGGAGTGGTGCAAAGAGTGAGTGTGCTGGGTGAGTGAGGTCTTTCATGATGCAGGTGGCTCTTTTTCTGCATCTGGAGGTGTAAATGTCTGTGATGGTGGGGAGACTGACTCCCACAGACTTCTGTGCAGCCTTCACCACTCTCTGTAGAGCTTTCCTCTCTGCAACTGTGCAGCCTCCATGCCACACGTTGATGCTGGAGCACAGGACGCTCTCCACTGCACACCTGTAGAACGAGGTGAGGACTGAGCTTCTCAGACCAGCTCGTCTCAGCCGTCTGAGGAAGTAGAGTCTTTGATGTCCTTTCTTGATCAGGCTGGTGGTGTTATTGCTCCAGCTGAGGTTATCATTCAAGTGTACACCCAGGTACTTGTAGCTGGAGACCACCTCCACCGCAGATCCACCTATATACAGTGGGGTGTGGGTGTGTTTGTTCCTTCTGAAGTCCACAATCATCTCCTTCGTCTTCTTCACATTCATGTGAAGGTTGTTCTCTTTGCACCAGCTCTCCAGATGTTCCACCTCCTGTCTGTAGCTGGATTCATCATTATCTGTGATGCATCCCACCACAGCTGTATCATCTGCAAACTTAACAATATGACAGCCTGGATGTGTGGCTGTACAATCATATGTGAGCAGAGTGAACAGAAGAGGGCTCAGCACACATCCTTGAGGAGAGCCAGTGCTGAGGGTGATGGTGGAGGAGGAGAAGTTGTGGATCTTCACGGACTGTGGTCTGTTTGTTAAGAAGTCTAGTACCCAGTTACAGATGGAGGGGCTTAGTCCAAGTGTGGATAGTTTGTCTATCAGAGTTTGGGGGATCATGGTGTTGAAGGCAGATGTGAAGTCCACAAAGAGCAGACGCACGTATGAGTCCTTCTGATCCAGGTGGGTGAGAGCAGTGTGGACCACAGAGGAGATGGCGTCCTCTGTTGATCGGTTCTCGCGGTATGCATATTGATGAGGGTCCTCGCTGATGTTGACGGTTGTCTTGATGTGGGACATGACCAGTTTCTCAAAACATTTAGCGACTATCGGGGTGAGAGCCACCGGTCTATAGTCATTCAGACCAGTCACTGTGGAGCTTTTTGGGACTGGGATGATGGTGGCAGTCTTCAGGCAGGTGGGAACTGACTCCAGTGAAAGTGAGGTGTTGAAGATGTCAGCCAGCACCTCACAGAGCTGGTCCGCACATTCCTTCAGAACTTTCCCTGGGATGTTGTCTGGACCCGTAGCTTTATGAGGGTTGATCCTTCTGAGACTACCTCTCACTTCTGCTGCGGTCACTTTGAGGTGCTCCTCGTCTGGTGATGAGGTGAGCCTGGTGCTAGCTGGTCTGTTTGGATCTTCAAAACGTGCATAAAACTTATTGAGGGCATCAGGCAGGGATGGGTCCCTGGGGCATTGTTTGCTTTTGCCCTTGTAGTCTGTTAAGCATTTGATGCCCTGCCACATGCTCCGTGGATCATGTGAGATGAACTGACCCTCGATCCTCTGTGCATACGCGGCTTTGGCCTTCTTTATGCCATCATCCAGTTCTCTCCTGCACTTTCTCAACTCCTCAGTATCTCTAGACTTGAAAGCAGTGTCCCTGGCTGCCAGCAGGGTGCGGACATCCTTATTTAGCCAGGGTTTTTGATTGGGGTAGAATTTAACATACTTTCTTATGGATACATTTTCAGCACATGTACTGATGTAACCCAGGACTGAGGAAGCATAAAGTTCCAGGTCAACTGAACTTCCATTCGTAGCTGCCTCTTTGAAGACAGACCAGTTTGTGTTTTCAAAGCAGTCTCTTAGCATGGGGGAACTATCTTGGCGCCACAATGTGATCTCTCTTTGTTCCGGCTTGGAACGTCTGAGTGGGGGTAGCTGTCTAGGGACCAATAACAGGGAGCGATGGTCGGAAGCCCCGAGCGGTGGGCGTGGCTTCGCCGTGTACGCCCCCTTCACATTCGTGAAGACTTGGTCTAGCGTCTTATTTCCTCGTGTTGCTGTGAAAACGTGCTGATTGAAGGTTGGAAGGATGACACGTAAATCCACATGATTGAAGTCCCCGGAGACAATGAAAAACCCCTCAGGATATTTACACTGCAGCGAGGTGAGTAAGTCATGAATTTCTCCCTGGGCGTCGTTGGCATTAGCATCGGGTGCTATGTAAACAGCGCTTATTATTATTGCTGAATAGTCGCGGGGAAGATAATGTGGCCTACATCTTATTGTTAAAAGCTCCACAGCAGCTGAGCAGATCCTGCTGATAACGGCACAGTTCGAGCACCAGTCTTTGTTAACGTAAATGCAGACGCCTTCGCCTCGTGTTTTCCCCGTAGTCTCGATGCACCGATCCGTTCTGAAAAATAGTCTATTATCCAACTCATAAACAGAGTCAGGAGTGTCTTCATTAGCACTGGGGACGTCAACTACCTCATGGTAACTCATGTTCAGCCAACTAACCTTTTTGATTACAGCTGGTCCTCACCGCCTGTGATTCTCCAGGGCTTCCACATCCTGCTTCTTCAAGTCCTTCCATGGGCCTCATCTCTCCACAAGGACTCTCCTGTGGCTCAACGGTGTCTCATCAAAGGCAGCCAACAAACAAACCGTTTTGGGTCAACCTGCTCCTCTCTCCAACTAATACTCACCTCTTTACTGGATCGCCTCAAAACCCAGGATCCTTCCACTCCCTCTCAGGAAGAACCTACAAACACAAATGGTAAGAGATTATTATTCATCATCAACATTCTCATCAAGGATTGTCTGAGGATATAAAGATACTCACCTTGCCTCTCTTCTCTTCCAGCCCTGTAAATACCTGGTACTGCACTCCACCTGTAAATAAAGTTCACTTACCATTTTAAACTTGACTCTTTCGTTACTTCTTGGTCTGCCTACATTGGGTGTCACCGCTAAATACAATCATGATAGAATGTCCTGGCTAAACAGACCCCCCAAGTAGTACTGAGGGGGTTCAGGTTCAGCCAAGATTTAAAGGAAAAAACTGACCAACATGCTGTGACTTTACAGAGAATTCTAACCCAGCAGCAAACTACCCAGGACAACTTTCGGGAGCTGGGTGGCATGGTGTTTACACTCCAAAAAGAGATGGCAGCCCAATCCTCCTCAAAAGTCCAAACTGCTCCTGCAGGACCCACGGTCCAGAACATTAATCTGCCCAGTTTGTACTCGCTATCTGGACTCGAACAATTAACCATGCAGAATTATATCAAAGAGTCATTACTAGCTGGTATCATCAGACCCTCAGTCTCCCCGGCTGGGGCTGGTTTAGTTTTTGTAAGCAAAAAAGATGGTACTCTGAGACCCTGTATTGATTACAGAGGCCTAAACAAGATCACAATCAAGAATAAATACCCATTGCCAGTGCTGGGCAGCGCTAATCCAAAAATTTGTTCAGCTATTTCTAAAGCACTTATTAATTTATTTAGGTCCGCAATTTCAAAAGTGCTTATGTATTAGCAACATTAGCGGACGCTAATGCTAATAAGCTAACATGCTAATGGCAAACTACTTTTTAAAATCCTGCAGATTTGACCATTTCGTGAAACTCTCAAGCTCAGAACAACTTGTGCTATAACGTCAGCTATGAAATATATTTTTTCTCAGCAAAGAAATAATTGTTTTTACCGTGCTTTCTTGGAAAGTCCTTAACTTCTGTGACTGTCACGGACGCCATTTTGAACAGTGCTAATGGCAAACTACTTTTTTTAATCCAGCAGATTTGACCATTTCGTGAAACTCTCAAGCTCAGAACAACTTGTGCTATGATGTCAGCTATGAAATATATTTTTTCTCAGCAAAGAAATAATTGTTTTTACCGTGTTTTCTTGGAAAGTCCTCAGCTTCTGTGGCCACCACCATTTTGAAGAGAGGGCAAATGGCAAACTACTTTTTTAAATCCAGACGCGTCGTGTAGGCCGCTGAGAAACATCCATAAGTTCACCCTCCATGTTAAAAACTCTTCGTCTGACTCTTCGAAAACAAGCAATAAGGCTGCAGAGTAACACACTGGCTGCTAACTGCGCTCTCTAGCCAAGAGACTGAGGGGGACGCTTTTTTGTCACGGACCACATCCGGCGCTGACAGGATATGGTCTGTTAGCAGTCGTCCGGTTGATTTAAGAGCCCGTAAATAAGTTTTTTCGTTTTTACTGATAGATAATTAGTTATTAGCAGTACTGCATTTTAAATAAAAATAGCACAAATCCGCTTATGAATTATAAAAAATAGTCAATCCGCTGTAAAGCTAACAAATTGTTTAGGTCCGCTATAAGCGGATTAGCGCTTTAGCACTCCCTAGCGGTCTGGCGCCTACCTTTGCCCATTGTAATAATAATAATAATAATAATAATAATAATGAATTCCATTTATAATGCACTTTTCATTAATAAAAATCTCAAAGTGCTACAAAGTGCAACAAAGCAAAGATCAAAATAAAACAAGTGATAAAATCAAATAAAATCAATAATAATATCGACTAAGATCAAAGATAAAATCATGTGGATGCAGATTAGGCTTGCTTAAAAAATAAATAAAATAAAACAAGTGATAAAATCAAGTAAAATCAATAATGATATCAGCTAAGATCAAAGATAAAATCATGTGGAGGCAGAATAGGCTTGCTTAAAAAGAAAGGTCTTTATGCTGCTTTTAAAGTCAACCAGTGACTGTGGAGCTCTCAGGTCGTCAGGGAGGGAGTTCCACAGGCGGGGGGCAGCCACACAGAATGCTTGTCTCTCATGTCTTCAGCTTTTGACCTCATCCAAGGATACACAGTGTTTACCAAATTAGACCTTAGAAACGCTTATCACCTGGTTCGTATCAGGGAAGGCGATGAATGGAAAACAGCATTTAACACTCCTAATGGGTACTGCGAGTACCTCGTGATGCCCTTTGGCCTCCAGCTGTTTTCCAGGCCTTGGTCAATGATGTCCTCAGGGATATGGTAAACCGATTTAGTTTTTGACTATTTAGATGACATTCTCATTTTTTCTAAAGACATGGAGTACCACCAACAACATGTCAGAACTGTTCTAGTCAAACTTCTGCAAAACAACTTGTATGTTAAAGTTGCAAAGTGTGAATTCCACCAATCTTCTACGTCGTTCTTGGGCTTCATAATAGAATAGAATAGAATAGAATAGAATAGAATAGAATAGAATATATCTTTATTGGCATTGTTGATTGTACCGGGGTACAAAACATTGCAATTGGCGCATGCACCATCCTTAAGAGAGAACATGCGCACAGAAGCCGCAGCAGAAATTAATCCACGCCGCCAAACAATCAGATATGGAAAAAAAAGGAAGGTTACAATAGGATAATCATTGGTATTCAAAAAAGAATCTATCACATTTTGTCTTAGGACATTCTATGATAAAGTCAAAAAACTACCAGCTTCAAGCACAGATAAGACAAATCACATGTTGCATTTTGGTGGCGGAGCAGGGAGATAAGTCTGTGAGCAATCGTCCAGATAGAGCACAGTTCTGCAGATGGGCTCAGCCGCTCATCTGAATGCACACAGAGAGCTCTCGGGGGTGGGGGGCGACAGTTCTTTCCAGTAGCTTCAGACTCCAGGAGAGATTTGCAGTCAGCCTTTGTTCAAGGTTACTTGGGGTGTCCCGATTAGATTAGTTGATTTATTTATTTTCAGGGCAGGCTACAGTGTACTTTTACTGTTCAGCCTTGAGTCCAGGTGTTGTCTGAGTCCAATTCGTCCAAATTATGTGAGCTTTCATTCAACCCAAGCTACAGGTCTCCCTCTCCTCCCTGATGTAGCCCGCTTGGCTGTAAACGAGTCCCAAACCGTACCGCAGGTCCACGACTGTTCCCATCATGCGATTCAGCTCAAACAACAGCTGGTTCATTGAGGTCACAGCTCGGATCAAAGAGTTGTTCTGAGCAGGAAGTTTCGACAACGTGTTGATCTTCCTTAGTTTCCAGTAGCAGAAGCCTCCGCATGAGCCAAAGAGTAGCGCACCTGCTACCATAAATCCAATTATCCGCAGATCTCCACGTCCTTGACCGAAAGAACGGTCAGACACATCATTTTCCACTCCCCACGAATCCATGATGTACACGGCTGCATGCGTGTCGAGGGGACACGCTGGTTCTCCTAGTCCGGAGCGCTTCGTGGAAACAAATTTATAGATAGAGGAGACAGCCCTCGCGATTAAATCCATGATCCAAATTGCTTCGAGCGAGCACTGAAGAGTTGCAGACGAGACAAAATAGCAAAAGCAGGGAAGAGGAAAACTTTAGGGCAAGGAAGGAGCAGAAAAGCGTCCTGCTTCGCCAAGAGCCGGAAGTAGCAGTCTTTTATCCCCAACCAAGTATCCATGGACACTAACAAGGTCTCGGCAGTCTTAGAATGGCCTGTTCCCAGGGACCGTAAACAACTTCAGAGATTTATTGGATTCGCCAACTTCTACCAAAATTTTTTCAAAGGATACAGTATAATTTAAGGTCCTCTTCATGCTTTAAAGGGGACCACAGATAGGTTTCTTCAGCGCTCTGACTTCGCAATTTCAAGAAACATGAATACAAATACTTCTTTTTTTTTACAAGCATTTCTCAACCCTTTTGTCATCCATGGTTGATCAATCGTATTTCTCTTTGTGTAATTTGTTTGCACACAATTGTTTTCATACAGAGCTTCCAAGATATTCATAAACTCATCATATGCTCTGTTCGCATCATCAACATACACATCATTTCAGTCTTGTTTATCTAGATCCTCTTTCAATTTTTCCAAAACTTTTTTTGATGTGTTTATGATCTTTTTCTTCATTGTGACTGCTTTTGTGATGCTTTGATCATTTTTATAGATTGTGAAAACTGGTAAATGATCACTTAAGTCGGTCGTTAAGATACCACCTATCACGTCCCCATTTGTTATATTTGTGAAAATATTATCAATTATTGTGGCACTATGAGTTGTAATTCTTGTTGGCTTTGATATCAATGGATACATATTTAAACTGTACATTGAGTTTATAAATGTGCTTATGTTATTTGAATCTGTTTTATTTCCCATATCAATGTTAAAGTCTCCACACAAAAAAATATTTTTATTAAAACTCTTCTCCATTAGTTCCAAGATTTTATCAGTGAATATTTCTATATTTGCTCCTGGTGATCTATATACACAACTTATTATTATGTTTTTATCGTTTTTGTTTATAATTTCTATTGTTATCATTTCCATAATATTATCAACTATTATTGACATTTCATTATTTAATTTACATTTTATTTCATTATTGACAAATAGAGCGACTCCACCACCTCTTTTATTATTTCTGTTCATATGATATAATTCATACCCCTCGATGTGAATATTACTTGTGTTATCATCATTGAGCCATGTCTCTGACAGCGCTATTATTGTAAAAGTTCTATTTAACTGTTTTAAGTAATCTGTTATTTTGGATATGTTTGCATTTATACTTCTGCTATTAAAGTGAATAATAGAGAGAACTCCATTTGATATATTGATGTCATTAAACTGCTCTTCATTATAATATTCGCTATCTTTTATTACAGGAAAAAATTGCATCAATCACATTTTCAACATTATATATTTTAGGTTCTGAGTCTTCGTATGTTGTCATGTTCTAATGTATTTGTTCATTTCACTGTATATTTTATCCATTTTGAGTGTGAGTTACTTCATTGATTTGTAATTTTTCATCTCCTGTGTTCATCCAGATCCGTCAGCTCTTTTATCATTTTAGGCTGAGACCCTTTGTTTTGATAAAGATGTATCCATTTCTTGTCCATGTTGATGCTATTTTGTTTTTGTTTTTTAACCACCTTGCTTCCTTTGCAATGTTTCCATTTTTTTTGGTTAGATGTTCATTTATGTAAACTTTTGATCCCTGCAGATTTCTTTTATTCTGCATAACATACAATAGTTTTTGCATTCCTGCTAATGAACTTGATGACTACTGACGGTTTGAATCTAGGTGAATTAGGTGAATTACTAGGCAGGATGTGACAGAACGAAATGTCCCCATAGTCTATGTCAATGTTCCTGTCCTGTAAGAAAGTAACTACATGTTCCTCCAGAGTCTCTTGTTCTTCCTGAGATTCATACTCATTTGGGTCACTGTTATTAGGAGCTCTTTTATGTGTCCGACACTTACTAACATCAAGCCCTGAGATCACCACGTTGTCTTGCTTTGTGTATTGTTCTAAATCCTCTATTTTTCGTTCTAGTTCAGCAATTTTATTGTCTTTTCTAATTATCAGTTCTTTCAGTTCTCTTATTTCTTTAACCAGACCGGCCTGGGAATCCATTTTTTTTGTTAAATTTTCTATTTGTCCACTCATAAAGTTGAGTGATTCTTTAAAGTCTTGCATTTCTACTGAGTTGTTTCCCTCCGGTTCTGGTGACTTTTGTCCTCTATTTCTCATATTCGGGCGACCGTGGTGTAGTGGTAATGGCAGTCGACCCCTGATCGGAAGGTTGGAGGTTCGAATCCCACATCTGCCCACCATGTGTCGTTATGTCCCTGGGCAAGACACTTAACACCGAGTTGCTCCTGGTAGGTCTGGGTGACGCCTTGCAAGGCAGGCTACCACTACCGGTGTATGAATGTCTGAATGAATGGGTAGATGGCTGGCAAAGGTGGGCACATGAACGCTATGTAACGCGAATGCGCTAATCCGCTTACAGCGGACCTAACATTATTGTCAGCGTAACAGCGGTTTGACTAATTAGCATAATTCATGAACGGATTTGTGCTTTCTAAGATTAAAATTCAGCACCGCTAATAGCAATATATTTGAAAGACTTCATTTTCTTAAACAACTGAGGGTTTAGCTGTAAATCTTTCACAACATGGATGATCTATCCAACAGCGGCCCTCGCATACACACAGAAAAAATGAGAGGATATAGCCTTCCTGCCAGTCTCTTTCAGTGACGGTTCTGATCCCACAATGCTTTGTGTCTGCTTACATACCAGGAAGACAATGGTTACAACTCCTATCCCAGCAAAAACAGTTCGCGTTTGTAATCCAGAGACTAAAATTTTGTATGTATTGATTTATTTTACTTTAAAATAGTAGCTCCTTTTAAAAAAGAAAGAAGAAGTTTAAACGCTGGAGCTCTATCCACCTCTTTTTCCAAAAGCTCACGGGGGCACTCATGACAGTCCTGTCCCACCCCCTCCCGGGAGCTTCAGGTTGAGTCTATGCTGGAGGCGGTCACGTGGTTCCCGCAGCTGTAGTTAAAGAAGCAGCTCGTTGCCAGTCAGTTTGAGCAGAGACTGACGCAATAGAACACAAAAATTAACTTTTCTTACTTTGTCCGGCGTCTTTCAGTAATTATTGAGCAGTAACAAACTTATTACTTAACTGATTACAGTATTTATTATTTCACTGACTGTGTTTTATTAAAGCATTTTTAGACGTGGCAGATGCTTTTATCATTACAGTGAAACAAGACTGTAAACACATTTGTTAGAAGAAATGGAAAAAAATGTCTATGCAATACAATGATCAATATAGCCATGTCAACAGTGTTTTATAATGTTACACATGTAAAAAAAAAAGTAACACTTATTATAAAGCACTTTGAGATTTTTATTGATGAAAAGTGCATTATAAATTGAATTCATTATTATTATTATGTGCATGAGAATTCTCCACCTTGCCTCCATGCCAGCAGTATCTGCTCCAGCTTTCCTTAGACTGGGATGAAGTCTTCATTTCTGCACAATGCACATTATATAATTTTGCTCTATTTGTGTATTTTTATGAAACTTTACGGCATATATACTAGTGTATTCATTGTATTTGGTTTTAAAATGACACATGTAAGTTGAAGTTCTATCTGCATGTAGATTTACTTGTTTGATTATTATTGCAAATAAACGAGTGTTCCTCCACACAAAATTTGTTTTCACTGCTGTTTCAAATACTGTACTTAAAAAAAATGCAGAACAAGCTGACATTAGACGTGATAAATGCAGTCAGTGTACTGACTCAGCTGTACTGTATACGGCCCTTTAAAAAGATTTACTGTGAATTTTATACTATAACTATTTACATGTCTTAACCACATTTTATTTCCAAGTAATAAAAAATAAATCATTAAATAATAAACTATAATATAATAAACTTTATTTATAGCACCTTCCTACAATGCCTTGCATTGACCAAGGTGCTTAACAGGACAGAAAATATAAAAACCGGTACAATAAATCGGTGAATGGATGGAAACAAATAAAAATGCTACATACTATACCAAATTTATAAAAGTTACACACTGAAAGCTTTTTTGAACATCATAAATGATTGGAGTCTGAGGCAGAAATTTAAAAAATAAAATAAAAATATGTCAGCTTCTTTCCAAACCAATGAGTTCAAAATTAAATAAAAAAAATAGAGGTTGGTTGAATGAAAATAAATTTTTTAAAGCTCTTATCTTATGCTGAAAGACAGACATCTAGTGGTCAAATGGTGGAGCAACAGCAAGGGAAGTTTAGGTTCCTTCAAGCTATGCTCCAGTGTCCCATAATGCATTGCAACGCTCCAGTTTTCCAGAAAACAGTTAAAATAACTTCTTTATCGATGCATTTTTAATGAAAAATCTAAACTAACAAAAAAAAAAGACAAAGCAACACAGCAATCCTGAAGTCAAAAACACATTAAACAATTTTACATTTTTGTACCTTGACCGTAAAGTGTATGTAAGGAGATGACATCCCGGGCGATTCGGTGTTAAGAGGTAATATAAAGTGGTGTGATGCACCACTAGTCGGCAGTGTAGTGCAAATATTGCAGTACTTGCTGGCTTCCAAATGTTGAATATAAATAGTGGTTTAAATTAGCCTTCTCAACCCACAGCAAAAATGGTCTTGCTCATCTGTGGTTCAATCTCGTCTTCTGAGATAAGTTTGAGCTTTCTCATATATGTATCATCTTATGATCATTTGTTTCTGAGTTACTGCTCCTAAGGGTCCCTTAGGAGCAAGAGTTAAGCTGAGATGAGACAAGACATCCCTGAGGTTGAGTTGAGATAACCGTTTGAGCCATACTTGAGAAATAGGATAAACAGCAGAGATCTCATGATTGTCTGCCTCTGATCTCAATTATGTCTTAGTTATTTGGAAGGAGAATTAAAGAGAACAACATGAGATGAATCTGAGACTTTAATCAGACACATCTGAGAAGTATGAGCCCTAAAACAGATCTTACCATTGTCTCTTTCCTGTCTTAATTATTTCTCTTAAATGTCTTACTGAGATGAATCTGAGACTTTAATGAGACAAATTTGAGAAGTATGAGCCCTAAAACAGATCTTACCACTGTCTCTTCCCTGTCTTAATTTTTTCTCTTAAATGTCTTACTGAAGCTACATATGAGAATGACATTTGAGCCATATTTAAGAAATATGAGAACAAATGGAGAATACAATTTAAAAATTATCTTTAGTATAGAATTAACTGCAAAAACAATACTCATTATTGAAAAGTTTAACCATTTCATTAGAACAATCTTTGGGTACACTGCAAATATTACCCATCTAAAAATAAGTAAAAAAAATACTAGATAATAGTCAGAATCATCTCAAATTAAGTGAAATAATCTGCCAGTGCAGTAAGATAATTGCACTTGGTAAGATTTCTTGAAATAAGTAAATATTTCTAGGCTTAATACAAGTGAGAAATATCTTAAAACAAGTTGTAAAAACTCATTCCAAGTACTTTATGAAGTAAAATAAACTCAATACTAGTCTGTTAATGCTTCTTTCAGTTTTCATTTTATCTCACTTTGAGAGAAAATATCTTAAAACAAGGGCAACTAAACAAGATTGATCTTCTGCTTTTAAGAACTATTAATAGATTTTCCATCTTAAAACAAGACAAAGCATTTACACTAAAATAAATCAGGCATATATTACATATGACCTTTAATTAAATTGTCTGTTCAAATTGCAACAATTGTCAATCATTGTACACATGAATGTCAAGACAAATACAAAGGCACTGTGTGTATATAAAAAAAACATTACAATTCAATGTAAATAACAGCTTTCAGGTCAAAATTTCCAACACAGACCTGGAAGTTAAGTGGAAGAGCTCTACTTCTCAATAATATGTTTCCACTCTGCCATGACTTTTTTGTATGAGCCTGTGGTGTCTTTCTCGTGGATATTGTCCTTTAAAAATTCAGTCTTAATGACAGACAGAAGGGTTGCCACACACTTTGGATAGGTGAGATGCATGGTGTAGTAGTATGCCATCAGATACAGCAAACCTTCACCAAGGTCTTCTTTGGCAAATGTAGTGATGGGAGTGGTTCCAATGGCCAAAAGACAGCGCGACTCATCCAAGACCAAAACAGGGCTGAAGAAAGATCTCCTCTGGAGGTACACAGCTGGATCTTCGGCTGGCTAAAAAATACATAAACAAAAAAAAGGACAAAAACATTTATTCAGGGTACAACAGAGAAACTGAAAAGCTACCAGATCAGTCCAAATCCTTAGCAACAAATATGTACTGTCCATACATCCATGATGACAACAATAGAATAGATGTGTAACAGAGCATATTCATATAGTATACAGTATATATATTTTTTTAAAGTTGATATTCATGCCAATTAAATACCCAGTAACTTGTGCCTCAGTCACAAGAGTGAGTCCTAACGCACTTTGGGAAATGACAGATACTGCACTTCCGATGGTTAAATCTAAAATTATTTCCTATTTGGATTTTGATTATGTATACAATCATGTTGAAGGTTTTTGAAAATGAGCTTAAGTCAGTTTATTTACTGTTATTTTTTAAGTGTTTTCTGTGGAAATTTACAAGTGTTTCTGTGCCATTTGTATTATGGGTGGCCACCCTATGTCATGTGACAATGCTGCAGATTTCCAAATATAGATTATGCTGTTTTATGACCAGGCATGCATACAATCGCCATACGACAATTAAACTGTTAATTTGTCAAAATACAAAATGAAAGCCTTTGTGGACATATATTAACTGAAAACAAATAAGAACAAATACCAACCTGAAGGACATGAAGCAACGCTTTCCTGGCATGTCCCAGCTTCTTGGGTGGTGCAACTGGTGATGGGAAGAGAGTGGTGAGTTCCCTGAACAGGGCTATTTTTTCTTCCACTAGAACAGAATAAATGAACTTCTTAAACATTTATCTGCCCAAATTAGATTGACAGCTTCATCTTCAGTTCACAAAACAATTAGGGGTGCAATGATACTGAAAATTCACAATCTAGTTTGATACTTTAGTGTCAAGGTTCAATATTTTTTCTATACAAAAAAGAGAAATTTCCATGCCCTTCACTTTTAGTTCATTTAAGTTAATTAAAACCATTAGTTTAACCTCACTGAGTAGAGTTTTTTAATTAAATATTGCTAAAAAAGCAAGTTTTCAGATGCAGATCCACTGAGCCTTCAACGCAGCGCATCTTAAGAAAAGTTAATAAAATAATTTTC
>JBBPBX010035984.1:9444-28716 GCA_038048925.1 Garcialebias charrua | reverse complement strand
ATAATAAGATTTATTATTCTTTCTGCTACCTTTCATTTTTTATATTTTGTACTATCATTTATGGGATTGTCTTGTATTGTTTCTTTTGTAAAAAAAATGAACAAATTGAATAAACATAAACATAAATAAAGAAGAAATAATGAATCTAGTTTTTAAAAAAATCCGACAAGAGATCTAAAGACCGGGCAGACATGGATATGATGCTTGTGAAAGATATAATGAGTTATGTTATTGTCCCTTTTACATATACTGTACATGTACTGCATATGTAATTTGTCTTTTTTGACAGGAACATTCCCAGACAGAATGAAAGTAGCTAAGGTAGTTCCACTCTTTAAAAATTGTGATAAATGTGCATTCAATAAGTACAGACCAATTTCCTTGTTCCCACAGTTCTCAAAAATTTTAGAAAAATTATTTGTTACCAGATTGGACAAATTTGTTGATGGGCAAGATATTTTAAGTGATAGTCAGTATGGGTTTAGAGTAAAAGAGTTCTACATCTATGGCTCTCGTGGAGTTTATGGAACAAATAACTACAGCTGTTTGTAAAAAACAATATGGTGTAAGTATATTTGTTGATTTAAAAAAGGCTTTCGATCCAATAGATCACACCATTCTCCTTAAGAAATTGAATGTCTATGGCATTAGAAGACCAGCGCTGCAGTGGGTACATAGTTATTTGAAAGATGGGAAGCAGTTTGTACAGATAGATGGTGTAAGATCTGATTTTTGTAATATCACATGCAGAGTTCCACAAGGCTCTGTACTTGGACCTAAGTTGTTTATTTTATATGTCTATCTAAAGGGAACTGATGTACTGTATTTGTAAAGACACAATATAGAACCAGCTTGAAGGGACGGTCTACCTCAGTCCAGGGAGTTGGATTGTGGAATGACAGTGTGGTGTGAAAAAAGCTATGTCAATGTTTGTGTTTAAGAAAATGATCAAAAGTGAATTGTTGAAGAAATATATATGAAGTGGTTTAATGTGTAATGCATTAAAATTGGTAAATTGAGATGAGTTATTCCTTTTTTGTTACTTATAGATAATTATTGTTTGAATTGATTGTTTTGAAAAGGGGCAGATATAACAAGATTTTTTCTTCTTTCTGCCGCCTTTCATTTTATATTTTATTTTATATTTTTATGAGATACATGTGTTTGTTATGTATTTATTTTTATTAAATGAATAAATAAATAAATAAAGTACTACTTTCACAAAAACTGAGAATACACAGAATACACTAAGCACTAATGGTACAAAAATAATGTGCCAGGTAAGACAACAGCAGCATAAACATGAGTCCGTATAAGCAGATGAGAATTAATGAACACAGCAACATGAAATAATCAGCAGCACGAGATCAGCATCATGGATAGTCAATAGCACATATCAACAACCAAGTGGCATTACAGCGACTTTCACTGTTTGTTTGTTTTTCACAGTAATTTTAGCATTGATTTTTCCTGTTTAGACATAAATCTAACAGTCTCAGGGTAGATGCTGTTCCTCAGCCTCGTGGTTCTACACTTAATGCTCCTCAACCTTCTGCCAGAGGGGAGTGGGGCAAAAAGAGTGTGTGCTGGGTGAGTGGGGTCCTTCATGATGCAGGTGGCTCTCTTCCTGCATGTACCTGTCTGTGATAGTGGGGAGGCTGACTCCAACAGACTTCTGTGCAGCCTTCACCACTCTCTGCAAAACTTTTCTTTTAAGAATCTAATAATAAGAATTTAAAAATAATTTAAGGGCTTCACATTGAAAGTTATGAGTTGCTGTTATATATACAGTAGGTAACACCAAAAGTGTTGAGGAAAAAAGATCATATAACATATGAGTTTAATGTCTCTTTCACAATGCAGGAGTTGAAGTGGGCATCTGGGATGACTGCTCCTGGAAAGGATGAAATTTGTTACTTTGTATATTGTGTTAAGAAACTTGAGCAAAATGGGATTAGGTATGTTATAATTGTTATATAATAAAGTGTGGAAAGAAGGGATTTTACCCGATTGCTGGAAGGAAGCCATAGTTATTCCTACTCAGAAACCTGTGAAGGATGCTAGTAACCCATCAAATGATTGACCTATTGCTCTAACATCTCATGTCTGTAAACTCATGGTGTAGGAGTCCCACTGTCTGCAGCCTTCTCCAAGATGGCCACCAATTGACACCAGCTGACGGCCATCCATCTGATGAGGAACACCACTACTTAAGGCTGCAGTCCAGTGTGACCCAACGCTGGAGCATTGTGCCTCAATTTGTATTTATGCCTTCAGCCAGAAAGTATTTATCTGAGAGAATTACGTACCTTGTGACTTTGTGCCCGCAGTTTCCTGTAATTCCTTGGATCATGTTTTCTGCCTGCCAGTTCTGCCTCGTTGCCACTCGTTTGCCAGTCCTGTGTCTCCTGCCCTTATCTGTCAGACTCGCCTGCCGCTTGCCTGGTTTTTTCCCCATCAGTCTCGGAGCCCCTTCTGAGCCTCGCCTCAACATCAACACCTGTAAGAGAAACAAACAGAGCATCAACACCGACTCATCCATCCTACCAGAAAACCCTGACACTGTTCTCCCTTTCAGGCTCTCCAGAGATTCCAAGTGTACCTTTTCACCTTGTAAATACAGTAATCACTGTTATTCTTTTAAACTCTGAGTTTGGCTTCTGTCCTGGTCTCGTACCACTCTGGGTTCAGTCGGTCATTACACATGGAGCGCATGGTCAATGAGAGGTTATTTCTTGGAAAAGAACCATCTAATAGCTCATTGTCAGAGTGGATTTAGAAAAGGAAGAGGTATGGATGCAGTGTTGTGTTTAGAAGATGAAATAAGAAAGGCTCGAGTAAATAAAGAGTCAGTGGCTGCTGTATTTTTTTGATGTTGAAAAGGCTTATGACATGTTGTAGAAAGACGGGCTGCTAATTAAGCTCCATTTATTGGGTATTAAAGGTAGACTGTTTAATTGTATAATGGACTTTCTGACTAGGAAATCTATTCAGGTTAATGTACATTAGTATCCTGTAAATTTGAAGTAGAAAATGGAATTCCACAAGGGAGTCCTGTTTTATTCACAATAATATGTGTGTAGCTCCTGATATAGGGAAATCTTTGTTTGCTGACGGGGCATTATAGAAAAGAGGCTGAAATTTAGAGTTTATTACACACAAGCTCCAAGACGGAATAAATCAAGCTGAACTGTGGAGTAAAAATTGGGGATTTAGGTTCTCAGTTAAGACCAAAGCAATGTTATTTACTAGGAAAAGAAATAGAGGGGAGTTGAACTTGAAACTGTATAGAAGAAATTTAGAGATGGTTGATGTTTTTCATTTATGTGTTTATTTTGATTCTCATTTGACTTGGAATCATCATATTGACTGGATTATTGATAAGTGCAAGAAGGTTTTAAATGTTATGAGGTGCCTGGTGGGAGTGAATTGGGGAGCAGATGTCACATCATTAAAAAACATTTATACATCCTTGATAAAGTCCAGGTTAGACTATGGATGTATGACTATGATGTTTACTCTATAGAGTATGGATCCACAGTTGAATCATCTCTACAGCGACTACGTTATCCAAGCTATATCGAGCACTTAGATTATGTATTGGAGCTGTCAAAACTTCAGTTTGTGCAATTTTAGTTGAATCAGGGGAGATGCCTTTGCTTTTGCAAAGGAAACAATTACTGGTTAATTATTGAATTCATCTTAAAGTTAACATTGATAGTCATCCAACTAAATATTGCTAAAGGAGTCATGGGAAAGGCATAGGAGACAAACATTAAGTTTTGGATGAGTAGCAGAAGAATCTGCAAGATCCTAGGTGTTTCTGAGGTTTTGTTTAGGCCTAATGTCATCTGGTCAACTGTTCCTTTTTGGCTAATGAAAGAACCTCATGTGGATATACAGAAATGACTTAGAAAAGCAAACAAGATAGCAGATCTTGCAGTTTATTCAACGGGTATTTGGATAAAAATTATCCTGAGTATGTGCAGGTTTTTACAGATGGATTAAGATCTAGTCAAACTAGTTGCGCCGCTGTTGTTGTTCCGAAGTATAAAATTGGAATTGGTAAGCATACATCAGATTTTATAAATGTGTTTTCAGTTACTGTATGCCATTCATCTGGCTTTAGAATGCATTGACTATACAAGGTTATTATTTGTAGTGATTATGTGTCTACCATAGATCAGGAACATCAAAATCAAGACAGGACTTATTAATTAGGATTGCTCATTCTCAGCTGGTTAAGGAAGGAAGAAGTATTTGCACATAAAGGGATTCAGGGAAATGAAAATGCTGATCAGATTGCTACATGCTATTAAACGAGACAATGTAGACATAAATATCCAATTATGAAAATCAGAATGTAAAAGTATGGAAACATTAATTAACCAGTTATCGCAACAGAACGAAACAAGGGGAACTGTATGCAGTACAGAAAACAATTTACAGATCCAGGTATTGTGGAGAAAATAGAGGGAGCAGTCTACACGTAGTAGCAAGATTAAGAATATGCCATCTGAACAGTCGTTTATTTACAATAGGGAAACATGATCATGGATGCTGTGACTTTTGCCAGTGATGCATGTTATTTTGGACTGTTGTAAATATTCAGCTGAAAGGAAACATCTACTGAACCAAATGGCAAAGGAAGTAACAAGTACTTTTTTAAAGAGCGTCTTGGAATGAGAATCCAGTAAATGTGGTTGCAAATACTTTATGTATTTCCTGAGGGTAATGGTTTTATTTAAGAGGATCTAAGTACAGTATAGTTATAAGTACTACTATGTAGTACCTTTAGATAAAAAGCAAGAGGAACATGAGCCTCCACCGCCATGTATTTGTTGCCATGTATTTGTTGCCATGTATTTGTTGCCATGTATTTTTTGCCATGTATTTGTTGCCAGCTGTTAAACTAAATGTTTCTCCTTCTATAATAGCAACAAAACATTACCTACACTCTTACTGACAGTGTATTGAAGCTTTTTAAATTCGAAACTTTACATCTTGTTGACGGACGAAGCCCATTGTCCAAAAATAACCTATAGACAGTAATACACGCATTTATTACATCTAGGCTTGATTACTGCAATTCACTCCTGTTTGGTATCAGTCAGTCCATCATTGCACGATTACAACTGGTCCAGAACGCAGCAGCCAATTTTTAACATGCAGAACAGGCAAAAGAGAGCACATTACACCAGTCTTGGCCTCCCTGCACTGGCTGCTGGTTCATCTTCAAATCCAGTTCAAAATTCTCCTGTATGTCTACAAATCACTGAACAGTCTCGCCCCCCATCTCTCTGATTTGCTACAGTCCCACCACATTCTCTGAGGTCAGCGGACCAGTTACTTCTAACAGTTCCAGGAACTCATCTTAAACAGAGATGACAGGGCCTTCTCTGTAGCAGGACCAAGACTCTGGAACGAGTTACCTCTTCTCGTCAGACAGGCCCCCTCCCTCTCGGTTTCAAATCCCGTTTAAAGACCCACTATTCTGTTGCTTTCAACACCAGATGATCTGTGTTTGGTCGATATATTTATGATCTGCAACAATTTTTTTCATTCAACCTTTTTTAGGCAGGTTATTTTATGTCTATATTCTGTTTTTTACTTAATTTTGTATGTTGCTTATGTGTTGCCTGTTGTTTGTTTGTTTGTACAGCACTTTGGTTGGCCTTGTCGCTGTGTTAAGTGCTCTATAAATAAAATGGTATGGTATTTTCAAAGTGAGCCTCCACTCGGCTCCGACAGCCCTCACTGGCGTAATTGTGCATGAAAAGTTAATAGCTGACAAATAAATAAATAGAAGCTGTTCATAGCTGAAAAATAACTCCATAAAAGCTATTAATATCTTGGGGTCTTCCAGAGTCAAACCGAAGTGAGAGTGGTTCCTGAAATGCTTCTTTTGTCCATCAATAAAGTCAACAAGTTTTGAATGTTACAATGACCTATATGTTCAACTCTGGAGGCGATTTATTTTGAAAGTCAAGATCAGATGTTGGTCAACGTTGTTGAGCAACATTTTGGGGTCTTCTTGAGTCAACCCAAAGTGAGAGTGGTTCCTGTTTCTGTTGTCCAGCAATAAAGTCAGCAACTTTTGAATATTACAATGAACTATGTTCAACTTTGGAGGTTCCTCCCATATCATTTTTTTGTTTGTTTTTTAGCAACAAGTTCAGTAATTTATGGAAAATAATATGCAAAATGTTAAAAATTTTCAGAGGCGATTTATTTTGAAAGTCAAGAGTTCTAATCTCAGAAACATATGAAAAATAAAATGCAAAATGTGCAACTTTGGAAGGCATTCATTTTGAAACTCAACATATTGGTGAAACTTGAGCAACTTCTGGGGCGGTCTTTAAGGGAAGTGAGATGGTTTCTGCAAAAGTTAGCAGTTTTTATTTTAATTTATAATGGAAGCTTTTGGGAAAAATATTTGAGATTCTCACATAATGAACGCAAAAATAATCAGAGATAACAAACTGGCTCAAGTACACTCACAGGCTTTAAAAGTAATCAGAGATAACAGTGAAATTGATATGGCTCAATACTCACAGGCTTTAAAAGTAATTCTTAAACGTATAACAGCAAGAATGACAACTCGCAGAAAGACATAATTAACAGCTTTATTTTTCAGCTACAGTAACAGCTTTTATTTATTGATTTTTCAGCTTTTATTTTGAAAAGCAACACGCATGGGGTCCTTGCGTCATTACCGTAGTACATGTTGTAAACGTGCATTGAGTGAAAACGCCGCCATTGAGTGTGGAGGGTCACTTTGAAAATAGGGAAGCTCATCCGCAGCAAGATGGAAAAGCTTCAATACACTATCAAGAAGAGTGAAGGTAATGTTTTGTTTGTTGCTATTATAGAAGGAGAAACATTTTAAACTGTAATTGAGCATGCATCAACAGCTGGCGACAAAAACCTGCTCGGTGTGACTAACATGAAGGTTAAAAATCAAAACAGTTAAAGGTTTTATGATTATGTTATGCGATCTCACGTGAAGTTTATTCTAATATGATTGTTATAAAGTTTTAGAGTTGCCAACCATCCCGTAAAAAACGGAATCGTCCAGAAGTACGCGTTCTGTATCGAGCTACAACGGGACGCACTTTACGGAGCCCCCGAGGGGACAACCGCGGTAAAGTCAGTTGGACGTTGGATATTCGAGCTCCATGGCTTCAGCAAGTACACCTCGCTGCAGCCAGGGTTGCCAGATCTCCAGACCGAAAGAAGCGATCAGCTCCTTCAAAACAAGCACAAACAAGCGACTCGCTCTTTCAAAAAAGGCCTAAAAAAGCCCAGCTGGCAACCCATCCCATTGTGTAAAAAAAAGGCCGTTTTAAACCGTAAACATATTTATTATGGCATTATATAACCAGCAAAATGATACATTAAAGAACGTATTCAGTCTAAAAAATAAAAATACATTTTGCATTTCTATACAGCTGGTTTGTCATGTGTACAAATTAAAAATTAAAATTAAACTGCAAAGTCAACAAAACAACTTTCTTTATACTGTACTGATGCTCAATGAAGCAGGTAGAAAAAAAACAGCATACAGGCAGGAAAAAACTTTGATTTCTTAAAACTCTGTTTAAAAGTCTCCCATCTGTGGTCGGATCCAGTCTTGAAGAGCACACTCGTTCTCCCAATCTTTATTATATTTTTTCCATATTTACCCCACTTAGAGCTCATATTAGCATTGTCTTGTCTAGACAAAGAATAAAGAACAGAGACAAAGAATAAAGAACAATGTTGCATTCGCGTGTAGTCGGATGTCCCGTGAAGAAACACGGTTTTTAATTTTAAACTCACTTTGAAAGTAATTTTCATTAATTTATCATTTTGTTTGCTAAAAACTAACATAGTTGAATGATACAAGATATATATGTTGTGTCACTATATGCAAAGTTCAAAAATGATGTCACAATACCTTTAAAATAACTTCAGGAGTTCGGCTCTGTCGCTTGCGCCAACTGCACCTGAACGTAACACATCCGCCTTGACGTAACATACGTGGAAGAGGGGCGTGACAAACTACCTACCACTCGCATTACTGCTCGACTGAAAAACAAGCACAAATAAGCGACCCAATGTCCGCGAGAAGCCCAAAAAAACGCCACAAGCAGCTGACCAAATTTGAAAGCGACTCCAGGAAAAAACAGGCCCAATGCCGCTTGAAATAAGCGGACTTGGCAACTATGGCTGCAGCCTGCAGAACGGGGCGGAGCCGGACCACTGTCAGTCCCGGAAGTGGGGCAATTGCACTCCGGAAATGAAGGGGGCGCCAGTGGCGCTATTAAAAATACAACAAAAATTTATGGAAATTAATATTTTAAAGACAAATGTACATGCTAGTGGCGCTATTAAAACGCGCTATTTCCTGTACCAGCCGTGTTAGTAATAAACAACTTTTTTTTAATGAATTTTACCAACATCATACAAAAACAGTACCATAAAATAAACAATGTGTTCACATTACATCTTAACAAGGTTACATTTAGATAACAAATCAAGCCAAACAAGAAGAATACAGGATCAAGTAAATAAAACTGTTTAAACAAAAAGCTAACAAGAATAAAAATAAAGATTAAAAAAACAAAAACCTAAGGGGGCATATTGTATTTATAACATAAAGAACCAGTGCATACATTACACATCAAATGTTTTCAAAAAGGATGACAACTTAAAAGCATTTTTTGACTTCACCAAACACAAAGACTTATAAAACAACTTTAACTCATTCTTCCAGTGTGTGAAATTAGGGACGGTTTTAATGAATCAATCAATCAATCAAACAAACTTTATTTCAGACACAAAAAAGGTCCATAAAAATACACATAGAAAATCCATAAAAAAATAAAAAATAAAGAAATAAAAGACAAATAATTCACTGAGTCACAAATAAATGATGGCGCCAATGATTCCACAATCTTGAACAAAATCTCACTGCACTAAAAGCAGGATTTACTAGATTTGCAATTATATTATTGCATGACACAGACAATCTACACATGCATTTATACATAAGATTCCTGAGCACAGCAGCACATGTGGGAACAGCATTATGTACAAACATATGGCTAGCACTGCTCCATCTAGGCACTTTGAGGAGCAGCCTCATGCCATCATTGTATGCCACATAAAGTTTCTGCAGGCTACTTTTTTTGTATCTTCGCCACAGATGAGCAGTGTATAGCGAGGTACAAAAAGCTTTAAAAAGAGCTATTTTCACAGAGGATGAACACATACCAAACTTTCTGATCAGAGTATTAGCTTGTGCATATATCATACGATACTGCCTACAGATGTCACTGTCATCAGAGAGGTCATCATATATGTAATGTCCCAAATATTTGATTTCATTGCATATGTTGAGGACAGCACCAGATAGAGAGAAGTCAGGGGTTATCAGATGTTTATCGGCCCTACTTCTAACAATCATAACTTTGCTTGCATAATGAAGCAACACTTGTGTATATAATGTTTGGCTAACAGCAGAACATTATTTATACCATATAGTCAATGTTATTATCATTAATAAAGACACCAAATTTAATCTCTTGGATGACAAAATTAGTTAAATGTATCCCATGATCCCAGACAAACTGGTGAAGATTTTGCCAAAAGGTTCGTACAAAATCACATGTGAAAAACGGATGATCCAAATCCTCAGTTACTTTCTCACAAAACACACATTTATCCACATCCATTTTAAACCTGTGTCTCAGAAAGTCATTAGTTGGATAGATTTTATTTATAATTTTGAATTGTACTTCTTTAATTTTGGATGGGAGAGGGAAATATAAATAATTGGATCTAATCTTCTTAATTTGTTCTTTATTGAAATCTCTGAGGATATATTGCCTTTTAAGTACATCAGTAGCACAGCACTGCGATAAACAGCTCCTCATTAACTTATTATTACATTTGAAATCACACAATTCTACATCTGCAATATAAAGTGTCCTTAAAAAGGGTGAAACCTTGGAATGTATTAAATCCTGTCTCACCATGGATTGAAGTTGAAAAGGAAAGGCTCTGATAATCCGATTATATTTTGCCTGGGTACAACAAATTTGAAATTTATCACAAAACTCAGAATGTTGTAACATATTTCCATTGGCATCCATAAAATGAGCAGCAGCCCACACACCTTTACTGAACCACTCCTCAATAAAAATAGATTTTCTATTGATCAATATATATCTATTATTCCAAATTGGTGTGTTATGCGGCGTAAAGTTGTGTTTGAAAATGAGCTTCCAATATAAAAGAGCCTGTTGATGGAAATCTGATAGTTTTACTGGTAATTTTCTAATGTCAAAATCACATCTTAAAAGAAAATCAAGTCCACCTAAGTTTTTTGAAGACCAGATTAGAAATAACAAACCAAATAGTGTTGATTTTGTAAACAGAATTTCAGCCACTTTATTTTTAACATCCCATTCATGGCATCAAAATCTATAGCGTTGCCTCCTCCATCCTCATATGACTTAATCAAATCCTGTTTTACAATATAGTGACATTTATTGGTGCAGAGAGGTGCAGAGCATACTGTGGAGAAACGTGTGATTATGTCTTCTGAGCGGACAGGTGGCTGTGTTCCCTGCAAGTTGGTGGCTGCTGGATGGACAGGAGTCTGTGCTGATGCACAGCTGGACACCATGTTGAAAGTCATAGTGTGTTTCACCAAATGATTCACAAACCTGTCTCTTCTGTCAATGGTTAACAAACAGTATGGGCAATGAAAGTGAGATGTCAATGTCAATTTTATTTATAAAGCACATAAAAACAACCGAAGCCGACCAAAGTGCTGTACAGTTAAAAAATAAAAAACAACAGAGTAAAATGCATCTAGTGCCACTGAAACATAATAAAGTTATCAGTAAATATACAACAATAAAATCTGCTCAAAATTTGTTCTCAGACTCTGCGAGGATTAAATGCCAAGTAAAACAGATGAGTCTTGAGCATAGATTTAAAAGTGTCAACAGTCTGAGCGGTCTTTAAATTCTCAGGTAAACTGTTCCACAGCTTTGGAGCAGCAACCGCAAAAGCCCGATCACCTCTGGATTTCATTTTGGATCTGGGGACATCTAAGAGGAACTGGTTGGTAGACCGGAGTGCTCTTACAGGAGTGTAGATGTTAATAAGATCACATAAATATGACGGGGCCAGATCTTTTAAGATTTTAAAAACAAGCAATAAAATCTTAAAATCAATTCGATAGCAGACAGGGAGCCAGTGAAGAGAAGCCAGGACAGGGGTTATGTGTTCATGTTTTTTAGTTGAAGTTAAAAGACGAGCTGCTGCATTTTGGACAGATTGTAAGCGGTGCAAAGATGATTTGTCTAAACCAACATACAGTGAATTACAATAGTCCAAGCGAGAGGTAATAAAAGCGTGAATCAACTTTTCAAGGTCTCTGAAAGAGAGACAAGACTTCACCTTGGCAATGAGTCTTAACTGGAAGAAACCGGATTTAACTACAGCATTTATCTGTTTGTCTAATTTAAAAGCACTATCAAAGAGATGTGTCTCTAGGGTAGGCCACATCTGAAGATATGGAATTCTGCAGTAAAAAAAAGAAATGAATAAAATTTAAAATAACATCTATATAAACTACAGATATGTTTAAACAAGAAATGGTTCATTCCCACTCAAAATAGAGCAAGGACACAGTAGCTACAAACATACAACAAAAATGTAATACATGTAACACATCAGGAAATATACAAATGATTTATTTTATAAAAAAGGCATGTCTGAAATGAATCACTTTATGTTCTTTAACATTATTCTTCCAGTTTTGCACGATTCAACAACTAATTTTATGAGTCACAATGGCTTCCAGGTAATACATATACAGCAAACAATTAATTAAAATTGAATTGAATGTATGAATTACAAATTAGTTTACAGCTGTTAATTATATGTTAATTATATGTTCAACCTCATCTAGAAAAGCGTTTATTTATTTATTTACTATGTGAAAAAAGTTTTAAAGGTTCAGTATGCAGTTTCTGTAGAACTGCAGGACTTAGAAATATTTTCAACAGGCAAAGCATTCTGATCCCTCCCCCTCAGAGCCATATATGGCTCTGCCCCCTTGTGGTCTGTTGAATTTCAAATTCAAGCTCTGTTTTTATTGGCTGATTCAAATTCAAGCTCTGTTTTTATTGGCTGGTTACAAACTCTGTTTTTATTGGCTGGAAAATGGTGGGTCACCTTTTCTTTTTAGAAATGCTTATTTACCACCTGGAGAAGCAAGGGGACAATATTTTTTTTATTTTTTTTCAGAGATTACCTGGCTAACATCAGTCTGTCAGGAGGTAGTGACAGAGTGAAGAAATATGTTCATAAAAAAAGCTACATACTGAAGCTTTAAGAAGGTAAAAATACCTTTTGCTGACTTTGTGCGTTTTCCACTGTGGATCGTGTGGCCTAATGTAAACACCTCTCAACTTGCGCTTCTGTGATTATGAAAATAGCGCCCCCTTCATTTCCGGAGTGCAATAGCACCACTTCCGGGACTGACAGTGGTCCGGCTGCGCCCCGTTCCAAGTACACCTCGCTGCAGCCTGCAGAACGGGGCGGAGCCGGACCACTGTCAGTCCCGGAAGTGGTGCTATTGCATTCCGGAAATGAAGGGGGCACTAGTTGCGCTATTAAAACACGCAACAACAACAAAAAATTAATGGAAATTAATATTTTAAAGGCAATAGTGACTGGTGGTTGGACTTTTATATAAAAATAGCTAAAATAAAATGAAAATTTAATTAAGATTAAACAGTTCCCTATATAAAAACATCTAAAATAAAATTAAAATTTAATTAAGTTTAAATGGATTAAACATGGGGTTCAGTGTTCACAAATTTGGTTTTGTATCAACCATTTTTTCACCCGGGAATTAAAAACTCTTAAGATCAGTCCATGTTTTTATTGCTGATGGTAAACTATTCCAGATATGGGGACCTTTAAATGAGAAGGAGCATTGATCAAATGATGTTTTGTATTTTGCAGGTTTACAGTCTCCATCAACTGCACCTCTTGTTGCAGCTCCTGACTTTTAAAATCATTCTGCACACCAGCTCAGGAACCATTAATACATTTAAAAGTTAATTTTAAACAAGAAATTTAAAAAAAATTGTCAAAGCTTAATAGGTTATATTTATCAAGTATTTTACAGTGGTGCCACTTCAATGGTTTTTGATCCAATGGTTAATGGAAATTAATATTTTAAAGACAAATGTACATTACATTAGGAACACATTTATCCATCCATTAATTATCATACACGCACGCTTATCCCTATACAGTAGTGGGTTCGCGAGGGCTGCATTCCAAAAACTATAATATGCTTGGTTGCAGGTGAGCTCAAATATTATCGTTGTTTACCATAATGTGTCATTGGAAACTTCATAAACTGCGCTCAAATATCCAATTGTTTCAAAACCCAAAGGGATTAATTTTAAACGTAAAACAACCTGGAAACACTCAGAGAAAGTAGTTTTTAGAACGCTTGACAAGAAATGATCTTCAGCAGTCGGATCCAGGCAGTAGACATTGTAAGAATGGTCCACTGTGGATGAATAAATTTGATTCTATATGAAAACATTTATGAATAGTCACCGGATACATAAATTAAGCCTGTGTGTAAATTGTAACAGTCTTCAATTCAGCCAATCAGCTCATCATGCACCTCCGGTGTCGGTCTCCTCATCTCCTATTACCCTTCATAAAGTCCGGCTTGATGTGAACAACTGCACCTCACCTGAGTTTTCATCAACTCCACTCGGTCTCCACCGTCGCTGAGCATACCTTTAATTTTTGTATTTATTGTTTGTAGATGTTTGTAACTGAACATGTTTCTGTATGTGGTTGCTTTATTAAAAAAACAACTACATATTGATTCTGATTGTTAAAACATAAACAACCTCACCGTATATAAGGTTTGTAAAGAAAACTTGTATTGATTCCGGTCATTGTTCAAAAAGTATATTAAAGATTGAATGCACACTTATAAAATACTGAAAGTTATTAACTGTGCTTGCATTTCACATTTTTAAAACAAGTTTATTCAATTGTTAAACAATGCTGTTACAATATATGTACAACTACTTTATTGGTTCTACTTTCTCTTTAATATATTAGAGCCACAATGTAACTTTGCCTGGAAACAACACAATTTCTACAAAAAAAACTAAAAAAAATGTAAATCAAAACTACAACAAAAGGAACACTCAAAAATGTACATAATGTTTAAAGAACACATTGTGGAAAAACAAAAGGACAACTGAACAATTCAAAAGGCTAATGTACTTCAGCAGAACTGATTTAAAAAGACATGTCACCAAAAAATGACAACAATGTGTGACAACTGAAATGTGTGAACAACAGTGTAAAACAACTAATATTCTCCTTGCATTCAGTACTGACATTCAGGGCAGTGTCCAGGTATGCCATCAGAGTAGTAACGAGGGTACTCTCCTCGTCTTCCATTTCCGGTGAAGCCCACACAGTCTTTAACACTTTATATCTCTCAGCATCGTACCCTTTCCATCTGTACTGTCATAAAAAATGCTGTGGAAACAAAAAAAAAATCTTGTTAAAAAATCATTTATGGTTTCAGTGTCAATTGCACATAAAGAAATACACATATACATTAATAGTTACCGTATGTGTACATTTGAAAAATTAACCTCAATTTGTGCCTTTGTTACTTTGGCATAGGTGTGGTCATTAGCACACAGAGTCTGTAAAAATATAGATACAGTATTTTCAAAGTCAAAGATGAACCCAAGTCCAAATAACATAAAAACTGCTTCAACTTTTTTAATTGTTTTATACTAGGGGTGTAACGATACATAAAACTCTCGAGACAAGAGGAGACAAATTACAGAGTTTGCAAGAACGATACGAGATTTTTGCATCGTGCTAGTGTTAGCAGCGGTGTACGGTAAAAATTTCTTGCAGTGCTTACATATTGTCTGTGTCTTGTTTGTTGCTCTTTCGCCATTTATCGTTTCTATTGGAAATCCAAAATGCTGCCAAACAAATGATTTAAAAGTAGTTGGGGCGTCTTCTATAGCAACTTCATCCGGCGAAGCCATGCTGTCCTTGACGCTGACTTGCTAGGGGCTCTGCTAGCATTAGCAAGACAACGTTACCTCTCAACGAGAGATATCGCGGGAGTTTAATATCACGAGATTTCGTACGAGATCTCGTTACACCCCTATTTTATACTGATTTTGTTTCAGATTTTAAAAATTAAGCATAGCATAAAAGTGCATTGTGAACGGACATAATACAAATTACATGATTCAAAACTACACATTGATGATTTTGAACTTAACTTTACCTCATATTTTGCCCTCTCATCAGCTTTTTTCCACTTTCTCTCCTTTTGTAGTTTTTCTCTGGACCTTTGAAAAGGACAAATTGAATATTTTCTTTACAAAACTGACTTATCTGTAACATGATGTGGTACAGTGCAGTGAGTGCACCATCATTGTTCTTACCTCACAGGTAAGTTTCGCAGGAGAGTGAGAGTCCACCATCTTGGTATTGTCATCATGTCATTCTGTGGACATCACAGGTTCACATTTAATGAAATCTCCAACCAAAAGCATGCACTCTCATCTGTTTCTTTACCTCCGTGAAATCAAATGGTGCTTCCATCACAAAGTAGAGAGCATACTGTGGAGAAACATGTGATTATGTCTTCTTCTGAGCGGACAGGTGGCTGTGTTCCCTGCAAGTTGGCATCTGGTGGCTGGACAGGAGTCAGTGCTGATGCACAGCTGGACACCATGTTGACAGTCATAGTGTGTTTAACCAAATGATTCACAAACCTGTCCCTTCTGTCAATGATTAACAAACAGTATGGACAATGAAAGGAGATGTGTCTCTACAGAGTAGGCCACATCTGAAGATATGGAATTCTGCAGTAACAAAAAGAAATGAATACAATTTAAAATAACATTATATAAACTACAGATATGTTTAAACAAGAAATGGTTCATTCCCACTCAAAATAGAGCAAGGGCACAGTGTAATAGCTACAAACACAACAAAAATGTAATAACACATCAGGAAATATACAAATGATTTGTTTAAAAAAAAGGCATGTCTGAAATGAATCACTTTATGTTCTTTAACATTATTCTTCCAGTTTTGCACGATTCAACAACTACGGTAATTTTATGAGTCACAATGGCTTCCAGGTAATAAATATACAGCAAACAATTAATTAAAATTGTGAAAGTAATATTGCTCAAACAACCAAAGGGAAGTACTGTATTAACTAATTAGATTTCCCCATTTCCCCTAGCCTGGTTAAAACCAGACCCTTGTCCTTCACTTCGCTTGTGAAGGACAAGGGTCTGGTTTTAACCAGGCTACATTTCCCCATGAGCAAAGGGGACAGCAATATAAATTTAACCTTACCCTGTATGAATTACGAATTTCAATAGTTTACAGCTGTTAATTATATGTTCAACCTCATCTAGAAAAGCGTTTTTTTGATTTACTATGTGAAAAAAGTTTTAAGAAGGTAAAAATACCTTTTGCTGACTTTGTGCGTTTTCCACTGTGGATCGTGTGGCCTTACACCTCTCAACTTGCGCTTCTGTGATTATGAAAATAGCGACCCCTTCATTTCCGGGTGTAATAGCACCACTTCCGGGACTGACAGTGGTCCGGCTCCGCCCCGTTCTGCAGGCTGCAGCGAGGACCTTCTCGGCTTCAGGGATGCGTTGCTCTCGTCAGTCCGCTTCATGGAGTCTGATTTCGGGCAGCCGTGCTAAGTCTGCCCCTACTCAGAGACGTCATGGTTCACTTAGGGACCGTCAACAAATTTTCGAATGCATTCACTCTTCAGAAACAAAAAATAATATATTTTACACGATTGACCCACCCGCACAGAACTTACATCAAACTACTCTCCAAGACCAGGCTTACGAGGCACAGCTGTTTATTTCTCAATTTTTATGCATTTTGTAATTTTTCACAATTTAATATTTAATAAATCACTGTTTTTGCTCAATATCATTCAGATGTTTTGAGCCACCCACACAAATCTTACATCAAACTACTCTCAAAGACCAGACCTTTGAGGTACAGCTGTTTATTTATCATTTTAATGCAAATTGTAATTTTTCACAATTTAATAAATCACTGTTTTTGCTCAATACCATTCAGGTGTTTTGAGCCACCCACACAAATCTTACATCAAACTACTCTCAAAGACCAGGCCTATGAGGCACAGCTGTTTATCATTTTTATGCAAATTGTAATTTTTCACAATTTAATATTTAATAAATCATTGTTTTTGCTCAATACAATTCAGGTGTTTTGAGCCACCCACACAAATCTTACATCAAACTACTCTCCAAGACCAGGCCTATGAGACACAGCTGTTTATTTATCATTTTTATGCAAATTGTAAATTTTTACAATTTAATATTTCATAAATCTGTGTTTTTGCTCAATACCATTCAGGTATTTTGAGCCACCCCCACAAATCTTACATCAAACTACTCTCCAAGACCAGGCTTATGAGGCACAGCTGTTTGTCATTTTTATGCATTTTGTAATTATTCACAATTTAATATTTAATAAATCACTGTTTTTGCTCAATACCATTCAGGTATTTTGAGCCACCCACACAAATCTTACATCAAACTACTCTCAAAGACCAGGCCTATGATGCACAGCTGTTTATCATTTTTATGCAAATTGTAATTTTTCACAATTTAATATTTAATAAATCACTGTTTTTGCTGTAGACCAGCTCTACACCCTCAACAGGGTCCTGGAGGGTGCGTGGGAGTTTGCCCAACCAGTTTACATGTGCTTTGTGGACTTGGAAAAGGCATTCGACCGCGTCCCTCGGGGGCTTCTGTGGGGGGTACTCCGGGAGTATGGGGTACCGGGCCCTTTGATACGGGCTGTTGGGTCCCTGTACGACCGGTGTCAGAGCTTGGTCCGCATCGCTGGCAGTAAGTCAGGCTCGTTCCCTGTGAGAGTTGGACTCCGCCAAGGTTGCCCTTTGTCACCGATTCTGTTCATAACTTTTATGGACAGAATTTCTAGGCGCAGCCAAGGTGTTGAGAGGATCCGTTTTGGTGGCCTTAGAATCGCTTCTCTGTTTTTTGCAGATGATGTGGTCCTATTGGCTTCATCAGTTCGTGATCTACAGCTTTCGCTGGAGCGGTTTGCAGCTGAATGTGATGCAGCCGGGATGAGGATCAGTTCCTCCAAATCCGAGGCCATGGTCTTGAGCCGGAAAAGGGTAGCATGCCCTCTCCGGGTCGGGGAGGAGGTCCTGCCCCAAGTGGAGGAGTTTAAGTATCTCGGGATCTTGTTCACGAATGAGGGAAAACTGGAGCGTGAGATCGATAGGCGGATAGGTGCAGCGTCCGCAGTGAAGCGGGCGCTGTACCGGTCTGTCGTGGTGAAGAGAGAGCTGAGTCAAAAGGCAAAGCTCTCAATTTACCGATCGATCTACGTTCCCACCCTCATCTATGGTCATGAGCTTTGGGTTATGACCGAAAGAACGAGATCTCGGATACAAGCGGCTGAAATGAGTTTTCTCCGCAGGGTGTCTGGACTCTCCCTTAGAGATAGGGTGAGAAGCTCAGTCATCCGGGAGGGACTCGGAGTAGAGCCGCTGCTTCTCCACATCGAGAGGAGCCAGTTGAGGTGGCTCGGGCATCTGGTTAGGATGCCTCCTGGACGCCTCCCTGGTGAGGTGTTCCGGGCATGTCCCACCGGGAGGAGACCCAGAGGAAGACCCAGGACACGCTGGAGGGACTATGTTTCTCGGCTGGCCTGGGAACGCCTTGGGATTCCCCCAGAGGAGCTGCTCCAAGTGGCTGGGGAGAGGGAAGTCTGGGCCTCCCTACTTAGGCTGCTACCCCCGCGACCCGACCCCGGATAAGCGGACGAAAATGGATGGATGGATGGATGTTTTTGCTCAATACCATTCAGGTGTTTTGAGCCACCCACACAAATCTTACATTAAACTACTCTCCAAGACCAGACCTATGAGGCACAGCTGTTTATTTATCATTTTTTTGCAAATTGTAATTTTTCACAATTTAATATTTAATAAATCACTGTTTTTGCTCAATACCATTCAGGTGTTTTGAGCCACCCACACAAATCTTACATCAAACTACTCTCCAAGACCAGGCCTATGAGGCACGTATGTTTATTTATCATTTTTATGCAAATTGTAATTTCCCCAATTTAATATTT
>JBBPBX010035983.1:19499-31744 GCA_038048925.1 Garcialebias charrua | reverse complement strand
GTGGAACATATGGTTCCAGCAGCTCGGAGAGGTAGAGGGGAGTGAGGCCATTTAGGCATTTGTAGGTCAACAACAGGATTTTAAAGTCGACTCGAGTTCGCACGGGAAGCCAGTGCAGGGAGGAGAGAACAGGTGTGATGTGCTCATACCTACGTGTACCGGTTAAAAGCCGAGCTGCTGCATTTTGCACGAGCTGAAGGCGTGTAAAGGAGGCCTGGCTGATCCCAAAGGTCCCCTCTCTTTTATAGAAGAGTTTATCTTTTCAGCTCTCAGCTTTTCCTCCACCTCCAGTTGTAACTGTGGAGCAGAAGCGTATGAATGCTCTCTGCCCTGTACGTGCATTACGTATTTACATGGAGAAGACGAAGAGCTGGCGCAAAACTAATCAGCTCTTTTTGTGCTTCGCTAAACCGGCTGCTGGAAACAGCGCCTCTCCCACTGGGTCACAGAGGCTATTTTTAGAGCATACAGCAGTAAGGGCAAACAAGCACCCAGTGGGGTGCATGCACATCAGACAAGAGGCCTGACCATGTCCTGGGCCCTGTTTAAAGGTGTCCCTGTGGCAGAAATATGTTCTGCTGCTAACTGGGCATCTCCTAACACGTTCATTAAATTCTACAGCTTGGATGTCACAACATGTGACCTCACCCAGGCTGTGCTTTCTTCACAAAAAAGTTGAACGTGCTCTTGCTATCATCATAAGGTTACCTTCTTTGCTCTTGCAGTTCCGGGGTGTGATGGTATGTTCCCATCTTGATGTTGCACCGTAGTGACCCGACTGAAAGGGAACTGGAGGTTATACACAGTGGCGGCTGGTGATTTTTTTTTATGGGGGGGCGCCATAAATTTTTTTTAAGCATGTGTAGAAGTATGCATAATTATGTTTGTATACTGTAAAGTAAGTTTGTTCATGTTTTTATTTGTATATATCAGGTGTATCCATTTGTATAACACTATCATTAATAAAACATGGTTCATCTTCACCTTGTTTGAGGCATCAGTGTGAAAAGAGAATGGGAGTGTTCTGCTTCCACTTTTCAATTTTTGGACAACTTCTATCATATTCTGTTATAATTATTTTAGTAATACAAGTTCATAATATAAATAGAATTGTGAGGGTCCAGACTTAAATAAGGACAAAGGTGTTCAAAAATCCACCAAATAATTCAATTTAATAGTTCCAAAAATAAACTAACAAATAATTAAATTTCAATGAAAAATAAATCAAAAGATAATAACAAATTTGGGCCCAACTTAAACAGGTCAACTGAAGTCTAACAAGGAGGAATGATTCCAGATTAGATTTTAAATAACTGATTTATGGGGAAGAAAAATGATCTATTTTACTGTGATCCACCTGATGAGCTCCACCTATACTTAAGGCTGCAGTCAAGTACTCTTCGCTGGAGCATTGATGCCTACTCATGGTATTTATGCTTCTAGCCAGTTTGTGAGTACAGTACTTTGAGAGACACTTACCTTGTTTTTTGTTGTGTTTCCAGTCCTCGTTTCCATCTTGGTCCTGGGACCAGTTCTCACCCACAATGGATTCCACCGTGGAGAATCAGCCAGAAGATATGCACCACCCATGGCCTTATTAAAAAAAATATTGAAAGATTATTGAAAGACTATTCAGTACAGCAGGACAGATTCTCTCTCCCAAAAGAGACAGACTGGACAAAAAAAATTCTTCTGAACTTGAACAATAAATTCTTGCTGCAATATTAAAATGTGTCAGTTCATGGGACGTTAGGAGACAAGAGATGTTTCCAAATGACTCAACACTTGGGTCCAAGTTTTGCAAATGGTGTCAGGAAGTTAAAATATTGTTCACTATTGACCCATTACAAGGTTGACTAGACAGTATTTTAATCAGAGTTGATGACAAACTGGAGTTGAAGTGATCAATGTCTATTCCTTTGTTAGGTCTAATGCTCCTTTTTTCATCAGACAACTTTTACTTCAATGTTTTTACTGGTTTTATTTTGTGTTAAATAAAAAAATTCAGAGGTATAATCATTCCTCTTTCTTATTTTATTTAATGACATTTAACCTGCAGGTCATCCCTGAAATTCTGACGCACACAGAATCACAAGCCCAAGTGTGAACGGTGTCACACAATAAAAACATGCACTATCTGCAGCATTGTTCTTTAAACTGGAACAACACTTTTAAAGTATTACAGAAAATATACATACAGTACGCACACTTAATGATACTGTAGGCCATTGCATTAGGTAATACATTCAGCAAGTACTTTTACTTTAATACTTTAAGTATTTTTAAAAGCAAATACTTCTTTACTTTTACTTAAGTAAAAACATTAATGTGGTACTTCTACTTACACTAGAGTACATTTTTGTCTGTTTATTTGTACTTTTACTTAAGTACAGTGTTTGAGTACTTTCTCCTCCACCACTGCTTTTAACTAGCATTTTGATACTTTCAGCAAAAAAATTGCTACTTTTAGTGTTTTGCTACTCATCAATATTTTCCTCTTTTTGCTGAAGCTTAGCAGTTTAAGCATCTGTCTTGTAGCTACTGTCAGGAGATGTGGCAGAGTGAAGAAATATGTTTATAAAAAATGTTACATACTGAACCTTTAACACAGACACTGAGGAGTAAAACAGTTCATGACATGAGCTGAAGATGGACAGACAGGAGTCGTCTTCAGACATTCGGGTTTATAATAACTAGCAACTTTTATAATGTTGTACAATACACCACAGATAAGCACAGCTATACTGTTGACTGACCACAACACACCACGTCACGCACACAGAGAGATCAGCTCAAACTTTGCTCATGTAGCGATTCATTAAACTCACTTAATATTACTTGCTTACCTGTGTAGAAAGGCACCATTAATAATTACTGCTGTTCAACGTCGCTAGTTGCGTGTGTCAGCTCTGACTGTGTACAGAGATGGTCCCCCACTCCCCCCTCCTCCTCGGCTAACCGGAAACACACGAGCCTCCGGGCGAAGGAAAATGCGACCTGTACAGTCCAATAGTTTTGGACAGATGGGACATAAACTGCGCATGCGCTAAGCACTAGTTTATAATTAGATTCAATGGAAAAGCCGTTAGCGTGTGGTTAGCGGCGCCCAGCGGGGGAACCGGAAGTACGTCACAATCAGAAAACGTTTTTTGAAACAAACATCATTACTCATAAATTATTTATCCTACACAACTAAAAACATATATGCATACATTTCGAAATATTTTTATTTTATTATTTCATTTTTATAAAAAATAAAAAAATTTAATCTTCAAATGGTGAAGAGCTGCAGGTTCCAGAGGGGCGGCGCCCCTAGCGCCCTCTAGTGGCGGCCGCCGCTGGTTATACACCATAACCAATTTTCCCTGAAGGAGGGGAACAAGGTGCAACACAGGTTGGCCCCTCCAATGCTTTATTTAAAGTTCGGCAAAGTACTTGCAGATGAAGAAATGAGGTGTGCTGCATGCTTTATAGTAAGGGGCGGAGCCACCTTACACATGCAGCAAGCTCATTGGCCTTTGACAGGCGTGATTGAAAGTGTCTTCACAGGAGAACGCGCTGGGGCGCTATTCCCATCTTGATGTTGCACCTTGTTCCCCTCCTTCAGGGAACATTGGTTATGGTGCATAACCTCCAGTTTGTTGCAGCCCCTCAGACTGAAGAAGTCTTGAATAAAATGAAATATTTCAACAAAGAAGAATCCATCCAGAGGACCTGACTCAACCTTATTAGATATATCTACCTGCATTACTGAGCATGTGTCAGGACGTTACTGGTTTTAAATATGCATTCAAATATTGCTGATCAACAAGTTTAGTTACGAAAAGGTTTCACAATTGGTGACAGTGCTTGAGTTACACTCTTTATAAAAAATGTTTCATAACTTTTTCGTAAATGTTTCTTAATTTTTAAGGTTGCTTCCTAATTTTCCCTTAAGGTCAAATCTAAACCAAGAAATGGGGATGTGGTAACAGATGACAGATCAGGGTAAGAACCTTGTATGTGGGTGTGTGTTACTGGGTGAAGGTTGAGAAGGAGGACAAGCCTAAAAGAAACGTCTGCTCTGCGTCTCATTTCAATAAAAACAATGTTTTAGGTTCATGCACCTAACAGAACCTGTTGGATGCACGTTTAGCTCCTGCTGTCAGTTATTCTGAGCATATTTTCAGTTGCTACAATGCACATTTTATTTGTCTGAAGTAACTCTTTTGTCTAACTGAAGCTAAGCAGTGGTGGAGAAAGTACTCCAAAACTGTACTTAAGTAAAAGTACAAATAAACAGACAAAAATGTACTCAATAGTAGAAGTACCATGTTAATGTTTTTACTTAAGTAAAAGTACTTGCTTTTAAAAATACTTAAAGTATTAAAGTAAAAGTATGGTACTTGCTGCCTAATGTAATGGTCTACAATGTCATTAAGTGTGCGTATTGTATGTATTTTTCTGTAATACATTAATAATGTTTTGCCATTTTAATGAACAATGCTGCAGATAATACAAGTTTTTATTGTGTTTACTCTGTGACACAGTTCACACTTGGACTTGTGATTCTGTGCATCAGAATTTCAGGGATGACCTGCAGAGTTGAATGTCATTAAGCAAAATAAGAAAGAGGAATGATTATATCTTTGAAAGTTTTGTAACACAAAATAAAACCAATGTGTCATTTTAACTGCAGTAAACACATTTAAGTAAAAGTTGTCTGACATAACAAAGGAACATCTGATCATTTCAACTCCAGTTTGTCATCAACTCTATTTAAAATACTGTCTAGTCAACCTTGTAATGGGTCAATATGAACAATATTTAATTTCCTGACACCATTTTCAAAACTTGTACCTGAGTGTCGAGACATTTGGAGACATCTCTTGTCTTCTAACATCTCATGAACTGACACATTTTAATATTACAGCAAGAATCTATTGTTCAAGTTCAGAACAAGTTGGTTTTCAAAGATTTTTGAGTCCAGTCTGTCTCATTTGGGAGAGAGAATCTGTCCTGCTGTACTGAACAGTCTTTCAATAATATTTCAATAGTCTTTCAATAATATTTCAATAGTCTTTCAATAATATTTCAATAGTCTTTCAATAATATTTCAATAGTCTTTCAATAAAGCCATGGGTGTTGTGTATCTTCTGGCTGAATCTCTGGGGTGGAATCCATTGTGGGTGTGTTAGTGGTGCTGTGGGTGCTCCCAGCTCAGTGACATACACTAGAAAATACGTCATTGGTCCAGCTCTTCTTGAAGGTGGGTCTAATGTTACCTGTCCACTTTGCAGTGATTCAATGGACCAACTCCCCTCTCGACATCAGTTACTTTCAAACTAACTACAAATCAAAAAGCTGCAACGTGAATGTAACTTGTAACTCAACACATTATAGAAATGTAGTGTAGTAGAAAGTACAGATACTTCATGTAAAATGTAGTGGAGTAAAAGTAAAAGTACAGTACCCACATTTAATTCTAATTAAGTAAAGTACAGATACATGAAAAATGTACTTAAGTACAGAAACAAAATACTTGTACTTATTTACATCCCACCACTGAAGCTAAGTAATAATAATACTGTAATAATAATAACAAAAAAAATTGCATTTCCTATGAAAATGTAGTGTGAATGATTATTGCTGAATGATTTTTGCAGGAGTGCGAGTGTGATGCGGCCGGGATGAGGATCAGTTCCTCCAAATCCGAGGCCATGGTCTTGAGCCGGAAAAGGGTAGCATGCCCTCTCCGGGTCGGGGAGGAGGTCCTGCCCCAAGTGGAGGAGTTTAAGTATCTCGGGATCTTGTTCACGAATGAGGGAAAACTGGAGCGTGAGATCGATAGGCGGATAGGTGCAGCATCCGCAGTGAAGCGGGCGCTGTACCGGTCTGTCGTGGTGAAGAGAGAGCTGAGTCAAAAGGCAAAGCTCTCAATTTACCGATCGATCTACGTTCCCACCCTCATCTATGGTCATGAGCTTTGGGTTATGACCGAAAGAACAAGATCTCGGATACAAGCGGCTGAAATGAGTTTTCTCCGCAGGGTGTCTGGACTCTCCCTTAGAGATAGGGTGAGAAGCTCAGTCATCCGGGAGGGACTCGGAGTAGAGCCGCTGCTTCTCCACATCGAGAGGAGCCAGTTGAGGTGGCTCGGGCATCTGGTTAGGATGCCTCCTGGACGCCTCCCTGGTGAGGTGTTCCGGGCATGTCCCACCGGGAGGAGACCCAGAGGAAGACCCAGGACACGCTGGAGGGACTATGTTTCTCGGCTGGCCTGGGAATGCCTTGGGATTCCCCCAGAGGAGCTGCTCCAAGTGGCTGGGGAGAGGGAAGTCTGGGCCTCCCTACTTAGGCTGCTACCCCCGCGACCCGACCCCGGATAAGCGGAAGAAAATGGATGGATGGATGGATTTTTGCAGGAAGTTGCTGAAATGCTACTTGAAAATTATCATAGCTAAAAGAAAGAAAGAAGCAAACGAGCACAAAACTGAAAGTTATGCACCATAACTCATGTTCCCTGAAGGAAGGGAACAAGGTGCAACATATGCTATGGGAATTGCGCCCCCGCACGATTACCTGAAGGAATACATTCACGCCTTTACGGCAAGGGCATCAGCGTTGCATCAGAGGCCCCGCCCTCTGGTTATTTAAGCTGCTGACGCCCATCCATCATTCTCCAAAATGCACTTCACCGAGCTTTCAGCATTGAAAGGGCCAGATACGTTGCACCTCATTCCCTTCCTTCAGGGAACATGAGTTATGGTGCATAACTTTCAGTTCCTTTTCAGTCATGTTCTCTCGCTGCAACATATGCTATGGGAATGTAATTCATTCAGCCCTTGAAATGCTCAGTAAAATACATGCTAGTGTGAACGTCTGCCCTTGACCAGCAGGCATCTTAAGGCTACTTTCTACTGTGTGTTAGAAAGAACAGCCTGAGTGACATCACACACAGTAACATCTAAACTGTAATGCTTTGCAAAAGTGTTTATTGAGCTCTAGTTCGCCGCAGCACAAATGTCTGCAACTGGTACACCCTTGAACAGTGACCACGAAGTGGCCAAGCCCCGAGTGGAGTGAGCGTGCACTCCAGAGAGCACCTGTTGACCTTTGCTACTGTACGCCCTTTTAATGGCCTCAGTCACCCAGTGTGAGAGGTGTTGTTTTGATAGGGCCTTTCCGGTAGCAGGTTCTGCAAAGCACACAAACAGTTGATTTGTTTTTCTCCATTCGGCTGTTCTCTGCATGTAAGTGCGTAAAGCTCTCATGGGGCAGAGAGCCTTCAGCCTTTCCTGTTCCTAAGTGAGGACAGGAGCAGGTGGAAAGGAGGAGAGATCAAAGTCCAGACTCCTATGGCTTAAAGTCAAGACCTTGGGGATGTATGCGGGATTAGGCCTTAGGGTGACCTTTAACCCATCAGGGGCGAATCTGGTACTCATTGGATGTACAGACAATGCATGGAGATCACCCACACGTTTCGCAGAGTAAAGGGCCAAGAGTAGAGCGGTTTTATAAGGTACATCTATCTTAATCTTGCTCAGTGGCTCGAATGGAGGATCACAGAGAGCCCCCAAGACCAGGCTAAGATCCCAACCAGGGGTCAGGATCCTGCTGGGTGGTTTCATTCTTAGCACGCCCTTCATAAATCTTATTATGATTGGATACGCGCCAGGTGTCCTGTTTCCCCAGCCTTTGTGACAGACTGAAATTGCTGATAGGAACACTTTAATTGTTGAGAAAGAACGACCTTTTTCCAGTAAGTCCTGAAGGAAAGTCAGGAGCTAAGCCAGGTCACATGAGTAAGAAATAATATTTCTTTCTGTGCACCAAGCTTCAAAAATATGTCATTTCTGTGCGTAGAGAGACTGTGTTGACACAGCACGGGCATTTTGAATGGTTTTTACCACATTTTCCGGCAGGCCTGATGCCATCAGCTTGTTCTTTTCTGCCACCAAGCTGAAATTTTTAACAGCTCCCAGCCTAAGCGGCGAGACTGCTCCTTCAGGTGGCATAGTGTGTCCCTGAAGAAGAGCAGTTGGTGTAGCCAGTTCCCCTTCAAGTGCCCTGGATGCTGTGATCCCCTGAGGGTCAACCAAGTAAGGGAGAAGGCCTTTTTGCCATTGTGCTGCCACGTTGCTCTGATCGAGAACGATCGAGGGCAGATGCAAACTGTCGTCCTTATTAGACAGAAGTGGAACAGAATGTCTTTTTTTCTCTCCTTGTTTGGGGTCATGGGACTGAGAAGCTGCGAGTTTTGTAAACGAGCAGATCTCCTGACCCCAATCCGTTTCCTGGATGGTTCTAGTTTACTGGTCCCCGACCTTAACAGAGCGTTGGAGCCAGACAAACCGCCCGGGGTCTGTGTTTCACCCGTTGGGGGGATATTAGGGGCGGCCGTGGCGTAGTGGTAATGGTAGTCATCCCCCGATCGGAAGGTTGGCGGTTCGAATCCCGGTTCCCCACACCATGTGTCGTTGTGTCCTTGGGCAAGACACTTAACCCCGAGTTGCTCCTGGTAGGACTGGAAAGCACCTTGCATTGTAGTCTGCTGCTACCGGTGTATGAATGTGTGTAGCATTCAATGTGTGTAGCACTTTGAGATTTTCACTAATGAAAAGTGCGTTATAAATTGAATTCATTATTATTATTATTATTATTATTATTATTATTATTATTATTATATCGTTTAAGAGCAGAGCTGAACCGACACAGTGAGAAAGGTCACGTGCTGCCGGATCATTGCTTGGGCATTGCATGTCGCCCATTAATGATGAGGGGACAACTGCAATGTGAGAACGTGGAGATGATCCTTTGTGCTTGGCAGACTTTAAATTGGTTGGTGACAGAGAGCCTAGTTTCCTTCGAATAACAGGAAGAGGAAACTGATTCAGCCCTGATTTGTTTACACACACAGTAGTTTGATCACAATCGCCTTTGTGAACGTGTGAAGCTTGTGGTTGCCTGTGGGCTTCTGCCGTGCCCCCCCCGTCGTTAGATTATGTCGGCGCGCATCCCTGAGGTGCGGCCATGTCACGTGTTTGCTTGGTTAGTGTATTGTCCGCCCCGTTGTTCACAATGGAGCAAGGGCTTGAGCATGTGGCTCCCCTCACCTGTCTCTGTGAGGGGTGCAGGGCCTGCTTGCAGATGCCTCTGTGCCTTTCCGCTACAGACGGAGCAGAGGCACCCTGCTGGGCTCATTGATTAGGCTAACACCTTGTGAGTTGTTAGGGAGGGGGAGAGAGACAGCCACCTCCTTTTATGTCGGCTGGCAGGCCAGAGGGACCCGTTTCTGCTGAAGTTATTGTGTTTGTTGTTGTTTGTTTTTTTTGAGAGTCAATAAAACAGAGAGGGGCTGTCTTTTGAGCTTTATTTGTGCTTATATGTAACAACATATATGACTTTATGTCACTCACAGCAGGAAAAACATGATTTGTACATGCAACAGAGTTACCAGCTTTTTGTACCATGTTACAAATAAAGTCTGGACATGAAAAGATCATTCCCCGTACCCCTTTGACGGGTGATCGTGTAAACCCAAGACGTGAACCTGGTTCATCAGGCACGCTTTTGTCTGGTGTCCCGGTTCGCCGAGGAGGCCCTGTGTCTGACCACCTGGCGGGGGACAAACCTGTTATGCTCCATGCGTGTTCTCCTGGGAATGCCCACCCGGAGAGCTTCAGCCTGTTTGCGCCTCTGGTCCAGCTTGGTCTGAATTTGATTCAGAGCTTTCCCAAACAATCCCGTCGGTTCTATCGAGTGATGAAGAAAAGGTACCTTTTGTCCCTCGGGAAGGTCAGTTAAAGTCATCCACAGATGGCGTATCGTGATGACCACTTCAGCCATGCCTCTGACTTGAGCAACAGCGGCTGTTCCCATCATGCGGAGCACAAAGTCTGTTGCCCTGCGGGCCTCCAGCAAGTCAGCGGCAGTTTGCTTGTCCGTCGTTACCTGGAGCTGTTGTAGTTTTTCAGCCAGGTAAGCCTGCATCAACGCGGACGCATTCATCGCACGCGCCGCGAGTCCCTGAGCTCTGTAGCATTTCTCAAGCAGAGAAGCTGAAGCTCGACAAGCTTTGCTGGAGAGAGTTGGTTTTGTCCCAGATGACTTGGGAGCCAGGTGAGACGCCAGTGTGTCCTCAATTTGAGGCACATGGCTATTCCCACCTCATCCATCCCGTCCACATCGAGAAACTGTGAGAGTGGTAACAGCATGGGAGCTCGGGGCTGAGGCCAGGTGCGAGTCAGCTCTGTGAGGAAGTCCGAGAACACGGGCATCCTTTGCCTCGTGGCGGCCTGCTGCTTTGAGTAAAAATAGTTTCCTGCCAGCCTCGTGACCTGTTGACAAGGCGGAGGCTCTGGCCATGGGATCTGCTGCACGTCCGCTGCTCTGTGACACAGGTCGAACAAAGCAGGGATGGAAAAGTCAGTCTCCGGGCGCACAGGTACCGAGGGTTTGGGAGAGGTCTTCTCCCTGTTCCTCGTATTCGACGTCTGCGTCCTCCTCCTCTTCGCGGGACTTCTCTAGTGCCTTCATCGCTCATTCGAGGTGAGCTCGCTCCCTACACAGAGCGCACAAAAAATTATTTCCTACGTACTGCTGGACTAGCAAGCCTAGTCCAGCATTTTTCCATCTAACCCCAAAGTTTTCTCTCCTCTCTCTACAGATTGCTTTGCGACGGCGCTAACTACGCCATTAAAAAAAAGGCTAAAACTGATGACCTGTGTCCTTCCTGTCAACGTGATAAAAACAATCCAGTGTACACGGGAAAATTCAATTTGGTCACTTTATACGTTGAAATGGCGTGTTTTTGAGACGTGGTGTCAGGAGAGAAATTTTATTTCATTCTCCAGCACTATCCCTCAGGTTCTCACTTTTTTGCAGGACTTAGTGGAGAAGGGTCGAACCTACTCTAATAATAAAGTCTATTTATCTGCCATTTCTGCATGTCATGAAGGAGGGGGAGGGAAATCACCTGGCTCCCATCCTCTGGTGATCAGGTTCATGAAGGGAGTGCTGCATTTGAGGCCTCCTGGCAGAACTATAGCACCACAGTGGGACCTAAATCTGGTCTTGGAGGCTCTCTGTGATGCCCCGTTTGAACCCCTTGAGAGTGTGAATATAGATATTTTATCTTATAAAACAGCTCTCCTCCTGGCTATGTGCTTTGCAATGCAGGTGGGTGACCTTCATGCCCTTTCAGCCCATCAGATGTGCACACAGTTTGCACCTGACAGCTCTAAAGTGACGTTGCTCCCAAATCCGGCCTACGTCTCAAAGGTCCCCTCTCTTTTATATGAGTTTATCTTTTCAGCTCTCAGCTTTTCCTCCACCTCCAGTTGTAACTGTGGAGCAGAAGCGTATGAATGCTCTCTGCCCTGTACGTGCATTACGTATTTACATGGAGAAGACGAAGAGCTGGCGCAAAACTAATCAGCTGTTTGTATGCTTCGCTAAATCTGCTGCTGGAAAAGCTCTGTCAAAACAGCGCCCACAGCTGGGCACCGCTAATTAAAAAATTAGTTCCACAATTTCTAAAACGCTTATTAATTTTTTTAGGTCCACAATTTCAAAAGCACAAATGTCTTATGAAAATTAGGGGAAGCTAATCCAATCCGCTATTTATATATTTTCTATATTATATATATATATTTTTTTATATATAGCCGGCAGCGTTATCAATATTTGCACTACACTGCCAAATGTAACAAAAATGATCCTAAAAGGATGAAATTACAAAAATCAAAGGATTTATTTAATACTTTACGTACATATATTCTATTCGGCCACGAAATTAACAAAAAATAGAATGATCTTTTAATCCCTAAAACCACGTTTAAATCTCAAATACACGGGTGTGTCGCCACGGCATTTATACATGAAAGTAACCCAAATACATAAAACTAACGACTCGCCGTCGAATGGTCGACACAAAACGCACAATAAAATCCTCCGGCCACGTTAATTTGGCTTGAAACAGCTGGGTTTTCTAAGGATTTCCATTAGTAACCCACAACCAACCGGCAGACACAGTTAGCGTCTATAGGTACTCAACAGATTTAATGAAAAGTAATTAAAATACATGAAAATAACGACTCACCGTCGCGTGGTGTACACAGAACACAAAATAGAATCCTCCGGCCGCGTTAATTTGGCTTGAAACAGCTGGGTTTTCTAAGGATTTCCATTAGTAACCCACAACCAACCGGCAGACACAGTTAGCGTCTATAGGTACTCAACAGATTTAATGAAAAGTAATTAAA
>JBBPBX010035983.1:0-17214 GCA_038048925.1 Garcialebias charrua | reverse complement strand
AGATGTATGTATCTGTGTGTGTGTGTGTGTGTGTGTGTGTGTGTGTGTGTGTGTGTATTTGTGTGTGTTTAGGGGTGGGAGCAGCCAGGCATGCCTTTTGAACAGCAGGTGGTAATTGAAACAAAACAAGCACTGATTAGGGAAGCGTCTGGCAACTCATGATCCAAACAGTGAGCTGCCGCGGAGCCCAAACACAAGAGCCCTGGAATAAAGTGGTCATCATCTAATTAACAGAACACGTTTTAATTACCGAGTAAACCGAGCAGTGCACTGTGTCAATTTAACTGATGTGGTAAGTGCCAGTTTACGATATCAGAAACAGACAAATAATTGGAATCTAATTACACGCAGGTCTATTGCACACCAGCGCCCACAGCCCATCTTAATAAACAAATTTCTACATCAAACCATGAATAACAAACACTGCAGGACTGCTAATTGGCCCACTGCAAAGCTGGGAGTTTGCCAGCGTTGACTGTTTGACTGGAGCTCTTGTGTGAATGGATGAGGCTGTACTGTACTTTAATTAGAATAAAGTGAACAGCAGTCATCACGTTTGTTTTTGTAATCACGCAGGGCTACACAATATGACTGATATATGAGGTGTCTGCAGGGCAGGGCGGGGTCAGGGTTAACCAGGGTAATTTATGATTAATGATGAAAATTTACTACAATTTATTGATGACGATGTGGAATATATTACCAAGACAATATGTTTTTAATTATGTCAGCTAATATTAAATGGAAAGTTCATGTCTTTTACAGTAGGGCAGTTTATTCAACTGGTGACCCGGGGGCTAAATCAGGCCCACAGGTGAACTCAATTTGGCCCACTAATGGGTTAATTTTGAAATAAAACTCGATTTTAAACCATAAACAAACTTATTTAATGACAATAACTGATGGATGCCGGGCCCCTGAGCAATTTAGTTGAAAAGCTATGCAGTAGGGTTCTGTGGAAAATGCTATGAACAGTTAATATCTTACCTGTTGTAGATAACTCTATAAGCAACCTCAGTTTGGAGAAACAGAAAGTTAAAATCTGTCTGGACAGCTGAGCCAAACACAACCAAGACCAAAGTGTACTGTGACCATCTTAACACAAATCCAAACATTAATGTGCATTACATTGCAATTAAAGACTAAATCGTGAATTTTATCAGGATTTATTCAAAGTCGACCCCGAAATGGCAGACCAAAGTAGTAAGGACACGAGACAGGATAAAAAGGTAAGTGATCATTTATTTACAGGTGCAGATTTAAAACTTGAGCAGCTAAAAAGGAAGAAGGGGAGATGGTGAGTATATATCCTCTTGACAGACTGATGATTGATTTGTAGAGCAAGAGTTGATTCTTACTTTGTTGTTTGTTGAAGGAGATGGTTGAAGAGGAGTAGAGAGTAGGATCCTGGGTGTGAGGATAATCCAGAGGAGTGAAGACCGGTGGAGAGAGGAGTAGGTTGACCCAGACAAAGAGATGGACGAAGTAGCTGGTGATGGGGCACGTGAATCCACAGGAGCGAGATCCAGTGGTGAGAGAGAGGCCCTGGAGAGGACCTGATGAGCCAAGCCGTGGACGGTCCATTGGTAGAAGATGTCCCAGCACTGGAGAGGTGTCTGACAGCTGCTTAAGTAGCAGCTCTCTTCAGAGCAGCAACAGGTGAGTCGAGTTGATGAGCTATGGAGTTAAAGTGACAGACAAACAGAAAACCCAGGAATCCCACAGTGCCCCCCCCCCCCCTCAAGAATTGGCTGTCTTTTTTCAGGGTGGGCTCTGAAAAGAGAGGCGATAAGTCCGGGGTCCAAGATCCGAGCTTGTGGGACCCAGGAATGTTCCTCGGGACCGTAGCCCTCCCAGTCCACTAAATACTGGACTCCCCGGCCCCTACGTCTCACGTCCAAGAGACGTCTGACTGTAAATGTGGGCTCGTTATTAATCAGACGAGGGGGTGGAGGGAGGTTGGTCTGAGGGTGAAGGCTGCTTGTGGTAATGGGCTTGATGTTAGACACGTGGAAAGTGGGATGGACCTTCATGGAAGGCGGGAGCTGAAGCCTCACCGTCGACCTATTAATTATTGCAACAATGGGAAAAGGACCTATAAACCTACAAGAAAGTTTCCTAGGGGTGTCCTTGATAATGACCTTCTGGCCTACCTTGTACATGGGAGCTTTAGAATGGTGCCTGTCTGCGAACCGTTTATTCTGTTCCGAGGATTTGCCTAGAGCTGCTCTGGTTTGACGCCAAACTCAACAGCAGCGCTTGATGTGCAGTTGGACTGAAGGAACGCCCACATGAGCCTCCTGTGAAGGGAAGAACGGGGGAGAAAAACCCATGGCCACCTCAAATGGTGACCGCCTAGTGGCTGCAGAAGTCTGAGAGTTGTGGGCATACTCAATCCAAGGAATGTGCTAGGACCAAGACGAGGGGTTAGATTCAACAACACACCTGAGAGTGTCTTGGTCTTGGTTGCAGCGTTCCGTTTGACCATTAGATTGAGGATGATGACCCGACGTGAGACTGACATTGGCACCCAAGGCTTGACAAAATCCCTTCCAGACCTGGGAGACGAACTGTGGACCCCGGTCTGAAACAATGTCCTACGGGATGCCATGGAGGAGGAAGACATGTTCGGTGATGACCTGGGTAGTCTCAAGAGCAGAGGGCAGTTTAAAGAGGGGAATGAAGTGAGCTGATTTTGAAAAATGGTCGACAATGGTGCAAATGACAGAATTACCATTAGATATTGGGAGACCTGTGATGAGGTCCAAGGCGATGTGTGACCAAGGACAGTTGGGGATGGGGAGTGGTAAAAGAAGTCCTACAGAGGGTTGGTTATTATGTTTATTCCGGGCGCACGTGAGGCAGGCTGAAATAAACACTTTGACGTCCTTGTGTAAGTTTGGCCATCAGAAAGACGCCTTGACCAGTGTCGGACGCCAGGGTGGCATGAGAACTTGGTAGTGTACAGCCAATGTAGAACCTTACTCACCATAGTGGTGGGAACGTATAGCCTTCCGGAAAGCCCTGTGCCAGGGTCAGGTTCTGTTTGTTGGGCCTCTAAAATGTCATTTTCAATAGGCCAGGTTATGGCACCCACCTTGCAGGAGGAGGGAAAGATGTCCTCAGGGGTGTCAAAGTCCTCAACCGTCGAGAATTGCCTGGAAAGGGTGTCAGGCTTGAAGTTGCTGGACCCTGGAATGTAAGTAATAGAGAAGTTGAAACGTGCAAAGAATAAGGACAACCTGGCTTGCCGAGCGTTGAGACGCTTTGCTCCTTGAAGGTAGGCAAGGTTTTTATGGTCCGTCCATATGATGAAGGGGAGCTCTGATCCCTCCGGCCAATCTCTCCATTCCTCCAAGGCCATTTTGATGGCCAATAGCTCACGGTCACCTACATCATAGTTTGCCTCAGCCGGGGACAGGTGATAGGAGAAGAAGGCACAGGGATGGAGTTTACCCTCGTCGGATGACTTCTGGGAGGGTACAGCCCCGACCCCGGCATCGAAGCATCGACCTCCACAATGAACTGTTTGGAGGTATCCAGGTGAGACAGAATGGGGGCTGTGGAGAAGAGGTATTTTAATTCAGAGAAGGCTTTCCCAGCTTCATCAATCCAACAAAACCTTTTCAGAGTAGAGGTAAGTTGAGTTAAGGGTGTGGCTACTTTACTGTAGTTCTTGATAAACCATCTGTAAAAGTTGGCAAAGCCCAGGAAACATTGCAGTTGTTTCCTATTGGTAGGAGTAGGCCATTCATCTACAACTTTAGTCTTCTCTGGGTCAGACCTTATGTAGCTGCCTCTCGGATTGAACAGCCAGACGCAAGGAGTTTCAAACGGGTGCAGTTTAATCTTGACTTTTCTTCTCATTTACACTATGAAAACTGTAGTATAAAACAAAATAATACAGAACCGTTGGACATGTATAAAACCAACATATCAATGTTCAGTTATACACAAAAGAATACATTGGGTCCTTTAAACAAATAAACCACGACGTTCTACTTCTTCTTAAATAAACAAATAACATTTCTCATCACAAATCACAATTATATATATTTGTACCTCATTCTGCTTTCCGAGGGCGCTATTTTAAAGATTTTCTCTGGGTTTCTTCATAAACTAACGCAGTCTCATCGCGCAGGATGTTGCTAGGCAACCAGAGAATACACAAGGAAAATCTAACGTTCTTCAGAAAATAAAAGCATAAATTAACCATTAGGTGTCACTGTTGGACCAATGAACAAGGAGAATTTAGTAGTTATTTACACCTTACCTGTCCTCTCTCAAAGATAAAGCCCAAGAAATTGACGGAGGTTTGGTGGAATTCCCATTTCTCGGCCTTTACGAATAGTTGATTCTCCAACAGTCATTGTAGGATGGCTTTGACGTGTTGGATGTGTTGGGTTTCGTCTTGGGAATAAATGAGGATGTCATCTAAATAGACGAAGACAAAAACATGAAGAAAGTTACGAAGGACGTCGTTAACAAGGGCTTGGAAAACTGCCGGGGCATTGGTCAACCCAAAAGGCATGACCAAGTATTCAAAATGCCCCAATGGTGTTTTAAAAGCAGTCTTCCAATCATCTCCTTTGCGGATACGGACAAGATGGTAGGCATTACGGAGATCGAGTTTGGTGAAAATGGTAGTACCTTGAAAGTGCTTGTACAGAGTCAATGAGAGGTAGTGAATATTTATTTTTAATGGTAATCTGGTTAAGTCCCCTGTAGTCGATACAGGGGCGAAGAGATTTGTCTTTTTTAGAGATAAAAAAGAACCCTGCTCCAACGGGGGATGTAGATGGACGAATGATACCAGATCTTAATGATTCTTCAATGTATTCCTTCATAGTAACTTTTTCGGGCCCAGAGAGGTTATACAACCTGCTAGTTGGTAATGGAGCCCCAGCAAGCAAATCAATGGCGCAGTCATATGGTTTGTGCCTAGGTAGAGATAGAGCTTTACGTTTACTGAAGACTGGTGCTAGAGAGTGGTAGATAGGCAGGATGTTTTTAAGCTCAATCTTCTCCTCCTCCAGGGAAGGAGGTAAGCTGGGAGAGATGGCAGAATGAAGGCATGTTAAAGAGCATTCCTCTCCCCATCTGCCTATCCTATTCTCAGCCCAGTTTATCTGAGGGTTGTGAGTTTTTAACCAAGGGTAAACTAGTAGGAGTTGTGAGGTAGGTGAATCGAATACAAAAAACTCACCCATCTCTCTATGATTACCAGATACAACAAAACAGATCTTTTCAGTTTTTAATGAAATAGAGGAAATACTTTGTCCAGTGATGGCGGAGACTGAAAGCGAAGAAGCCAGAGTGGTAGTTGGGATTTGGAGTTTGTCCTTGCTGATTAGGTTTTGTTCAGCACTGGAATTGATCAGTGCCTGCATGGGGAAATTCACATAATTAATACAGAGAATAACAGGCAGCATGAGACTCTTGTTAAGAGAAACAGAAGTTGTACCCACCAGTATCTCCATAACTATCGGTTATAGGAGTTCTGCCTTCTCCTCCAGCAACGTCACTCAACAGCTAATCAGCTGATTAGATACACCTGCACCTGCCTCCTAGACCTTCAACTCCTGCTCTACTTAAACCACAACCAGACGTTCAGCCGATGCTCAAACATTGATTACCTTGGGTAATATTGTCACAGCCTCTGATTCCTAGTTTTGACTCGTCTGCACTAACCTGTTTGCCTTTGCCCGTTTGTTTAGCTCCTGTCCAGTCCTGCTTGCTCACTCGTCTCCTAGGCAGCGTCTGGTTGCCAACCCTGCACACCGAATCCATAACTAAGGGCTTCATTCTGGACATCTTCACCACTCTTCACTTCATCTGTACTTACCCACTGGACCTGCAGTCTTCTCTGGACCTCGCCCTCTGTGAACCCATTACTCCGACGCCACTTGCAAACATATTCTACAGTAAGGACAAATACCACTATCAGCACAATTGTTACAAAAGAATCATCTGGACCTCAGGATATTTACAGCCTCTTCTCTTCTCTACCCACAGCCCATTCCAGTTCCTGCATAGTAAATAAACTATCACTTTTGTACTCGCTTGTCCTTGTGTTCTTTGGTCTGCCATTTGGGGTCATATTTGACAGCACGGTGGCACAACTGGTAGAGCTGCTGCCTCTCAGCGAGCAGGTCCCCGGTTCAAATCCCGGTCCGGGGGCCTTTCTGGGTGGAGTTTGCATGTTCTCTCTGTGCATGCGTGGGTTTTCTCCAGGTGCTTTGGTTTCCTCCCACAGTCCAAAAACATGCATGTTAGGCTGATTGGTAACTTTAAATTGACCCTGGGTGTGAGTGAGACAGGTCTCACTTGTAAATGAGTCCCCGTGGCTCAACAAGGCTAGCCTGTATAAATAAAGGTTGAATGAATGAATGAATATTTAGTAAACATCATGTTAGAATGTTTGAGCCCTACAGACCCTCAAGGCCAGACGAAAGACAGCCAGAGGGACCAAGCAATATCAGCTCTTAGAGCTCGAAGTGAATGTAATGAACAGACTCTAACTAAAATCCTCACCCAACAGAGTGAACTGGGTGGCATGATACATGCTCTCAGACAACAAGTTGCCGCCATGTCTACCAGAGGCCCCGAACCATCCCGTCCTCATGAACCAACTCCAGTCCCAGCATCAACTTCTACACACGAACCTGTTGTCAGACCTACCGAACTCTTTGGAGGAGATTCCAAGCTGGTGGGTGGTTTCCTCCTCCAGTGCGAACTGGCATTCAATCAAGTACCCATCAGGTATGCCACTGACTCGTCTCGTATCTCCTATATTGTCACTGCCCTTAAGGGTGAAACTTTTCAATGGGCCACCGCTCACCTCCGCTCTTGCTCCTTGTCCTCCCTGTCATTTTCATCCTTCATAAGAGACTTTAAGTTCGTTTTCGATCACCTTCTGCCAATATTCTCTCTAAGCTGCGCGCATGCATAATTACGCACTGCTAACACATTCTTAGCGCACAATAAAATCTTTGCGCGCATCCAAATTACCCATGCAAGTGCGGGATCTGATTGGGTATGGTCAGCCCGCCGGTCCGCTTCAACTTAAAATGATTGATGGATAGCGATTACATCCAATCACAATGAAGCTCACATTGTTTTTGACCAATTACTAACAGGAAGGCAGGTCTTAGAACAGCAAGCATGTTTGTATGCAGCTTCACAGTCAGATCATGCAGAAGACTGAGTTTTTCACACCGGGACAGGTACGTGGGTCAATTAGTGTTAAAACTACAGATTTTAAATCTCGTTGTTAGGTCAAGCAAAATCAGAGTTATGATCAATAATCCACACCACGTCTTTTATCTGAATAAAGTCCAATATCAAGTGCATTACAGTGAGAAGCTGCACACTCGTACACACACACATGCACACACACACCGCTGAACACATAAACAATCCCCCTCCTTTCTGAAGGAGGCTCCAAGTTATTTGTCAAGCACCAAATCTACAGGAAAAATAAGAAAAAGATGCAGAAGTTGAACAGAGGTCAGTGCACGATAGTGCTAGCGGGGGTGATGAAGAGCAAGATCGTTAGAAGAGGAAGAGCAAAATGAGGCCAGGTCTGTAGACGAGGAGGTCCAGAACCAAGCATCAGTTTCTGAGCTCTGCAGATGTTAACCCAGGGACCAATGGAGGAAAATACACTTTTTAAAAACTTACAGTAAAATAAATATTTTGTCAATTAAAAAATAATAATGTGGAGATTTTAAACAAAAACCCTACAAGCATTAAAATAAAAATCATCTAAATTAGATACTGTATATTTATTTGAGGCTGACAGTTTAATTGAGAAGGTTGATTTTCCCTCTGAGGAACATGAATAAATAAAGTTAAAGGGTTAAAACGTCTAATTCAAATAAAACAATAAAGTCTGTAGTTTAATAAAACTGGTTTTTGAGCAGCATGCATTCAGCTGGGAGCTGTAAAATCACTTATATTAAAAGCAAACTCATGGAAGTTGCTGCTGTAATCTGCTTATTTTTTTATATGCCATGTAACTTTCTATGATCCCAGATTTATAACAGGTGTGTGGCCATAGTGCACACTCCTGATGTTGCTCATAGTGGTCCTCAGTGTGCTCAGAGAGCTTGTGTGTATGCCCAGACACATGAAAAATGAGAGGGAACATTACCCTCTGCTACAAGAGGAGGCCCATTAGACAAGGTTCAAGATCAGTCGCTGAGTTCTCCATCCGTTTCCGGGTGATCGCAGAAGAGTCAGGATGGGGAGAGATCGTACTAAAAAGCTTTTTTCAGAACGCGCTTAATGACAACATTAAAGACCAAGTCGCCACTCATGAACCTCCCCAAGACTTAGAAGACCTAATCAATCTTGCCATTCGTATTGACACAAGAAATAGATAACATAGATTAGAACGGGACTACAAATCTTGGGATCGTCCCTCAACCGGAAGTAGTTCCCCGACACCAGTCTTCCCCGAACCGGAACTGATGCAGGTGGGTTGGGCAAAACTTTCCCCCCGAGGAAAAACAATGCAGATTATCTGCCAATGAATGTCTTTATTGCGGAAAGAGTGGTCACTTTGTGAGAGACTGTCAGCTCCGTTTAAAATGACAGAACCACCAATCAGAAACCAATCAGGAGATATGGGTGGGTACTTTGACTTCTACTCCTGAAAATAATTTCTGTCTCCCTGCAACAGTTCATTTTGATAAAAATATTTTTTCTATTGTCACTCAACCTTGATTTTAATAGTTGGATCTAGCCCTTATGAGAAGCTGAATAGGCCTAGATTCACATGAACCAAGTTTCAGTTGAATGAAGTGTTGTCCAGACAACCACTTTTTATGGGATCATAAAGAGGAACCTGGCCAGAAGCTGGCTGCAATAAAGTAGAATTAGTATTTAACTAAGGTTGATTTATGTTTATCTCAGATAAAGATCCCATGGAAACTTAGATATGTCCCATGGGAACGGAGGGTTTATTGCTAACATCAGAGAAAGGGGCAAACACAGAGCAGGTCATAACAGCAGAAAAGCGGAGAAAGGACAATGAGAAAGAAGAAATGGTTTCTACTTTGAATAAAAAATATAATCATGTGATCCTTTGATAAACATACAACGAATAAGGGGTTGTTAAACTTGTTTTGTAATGATCCTTTTCTAACAATTGAATCATGTGTTTAAATGTACTTTGAGTCTAACAAATGTATGATGAATCTGATGTGACTTTCAAAAGAGGAACTGGAACCAGTGGGTAAACAATCTGTGGTAAAGTGTTCGTCCTTTGCTTAGCAACACGCCAGAAGCTTCGAGCAAAAAGGTTTTATTACCAAATAAGGAAATAATAAAGAGAGATAACTCACAGCCAGGACTTCATCAGTCCTGCCTGAACACGCACTAAAAGCGACCAATGAGAACAAGGTTTCTCCCCCCCCCTCTAGCAGAGAGGGGGGGACTGAAGTGTATAAAAAGTCCTGAATTTGGCAGTTGAGGGCTGATGTTCATCCTGAAGTCGAAGTATCCAGATGCTGACGACTGACCTCGGAGAAGAAGGCGACAGACGAGCTGCCCGGCTGATCCTTGAGGGTGCCAGTGATCCGTGGGGGAGATCCCGACTCTTTCCCTTCGGCCGAAGGGATTGAGAGAGCATTTCCCTCCAGAACTCAGCCCGGATCTGAACACCTGATCCCTCTGTTCTGACCAGCTGAGGGCACGCGGAAGCGAGCCTTACCTACGAAGGTGAGGAGATTGCTCTTAGCATTTACTTATGGAACTCCAGAGTTCCTGAACAAAAGTTATGCAATGAGACGCTTCTCTAATCCAGCCTTATCCGAGAACTTAATTCAAATTAGATTAACAGCAGATAAAATAGCTGATAAAAACCCAATTAGCTTCTCTTATCTACTGGCTCGAAGCTGCAGGTGGTTGCTTGAGTTTAAGGACAAATACTATTACTGGATGAGGATTTAGATCGAGGATAGCGAGGGTTGGGTAGATCCAAAAAGAAGGAACAAGAAGACAAAGAAGACCAAGAAGACAAAGAAGAAGGAAAACCACTTGTCCACCCCAAAGGGACCTGAGGGGGGACAACTATCCAAGAACCCCTTTCCTAAGAAGATTATCCCTCATCAAGATTAAGAGTCTATCCAGTTTATTGTTCCTTATATCCAAATACTTTCATGTACTCAAGTTTATATTTTGTATCGCTATGTTATAACGCTGTTCCTATGCAAATTTACTCAAATTAAAGAGCAGAGCAAAACGTAAAACTCTCGTCTCCGTTTAATACATTTTGTTCTGGATTCCTAAAAGCTTGGTTCAAAAGAATAACATCATTAATAGGAGGTTTTAAAAGGTTAAACATTAGCACAGTGAGTAAATAAAACATCGCCCTAGGGTCCAACCTTCTGGATTCTAAAATGTACTGGACCTTTTAACAATTACAAAGCTCACCGGAGAGAAGCCGCCGTTTAATAATAGTTCTTTACTCCAACCTCTCCAGTCCCCGGCAGCTAAGGTGGAAAGACGAGTAAAGTGAGAACAGGGCAGAGACTATTAGATGAAGGCGGTGAACCGTCCAGTTGAATTCTCTCATCAATAAGCCTTAAGTCAGAGCTGATCCCCGCAGTCACAGGTAATACCCAGACTCAGGGACTAGTTCGAGAGACCCTCTTGGAAGGTAGGCTTCAGTAAGAACCTGTTGCGATCCACGCGGCTAGCTTACTGACCCACAGAGCAAGACATGGCGTCCCTGGGTGGGCGCTCTTAATAAATTAGGACCCACCGAAGATACCGGCGTGCGTCGGAGGACTGACAAGCGCCAGAAGAACGACTCCTCTAAGAATAGAGAAGTTTTAAACGGCTGGACTAAGCTATCAGCTAAGTACCCCATAACTCCACCGTAGTGGGCAGGGTAGAAAGGGTTTACTAAGGTCTGCTGACCACAGATCTGGAGTAAAATTAGCAGCAAGTCTGTTTTCATCCCAGGTACAGGGACAGAAATTCAGGCGACTTTGAAAATAGACAAACTCGAGACGACCGAAATGAAAAAATGGCCGCGAACGCGGTACCAGCAGGACAAGAGGACCCGTCCTCGCAAGACGATCTAGGAAAATTGACGCCCGAGTCTAATGAAGATCCGACACATCAGCCTGTAGGAGCATTAGCTCTGGAAGATCAGCACGAACCAGACAATTCAAATCTGCAAGATCCCAACAACGAAGAAGGGATAGAGAATGAGCAAACAAATGAAATAAAAATAGAAATAGTTCTATATGGCAAAGGGTTCCTTACTTGGGGTCCAAACCTTCAGGCGCGAATAAAGAAAAATTACGTAACAGTAAGTGATGAGATGCTAGCTCGGAACCTAGCTGAGGAAATGAGGAAAGGCGTCTGGAATTGCCCCACTCTGACAGAAGGTTGTCAGATAGTAGTATTGAAGGACCCAGGTATCTCAACACGTAAATCCGAAGTAATAAAATGGTTGCAGTGGTGGAATGAACGGCTCAAATTACCTGGAAGCAAAAACATAGTGGCATTACATAGTCCTTCCAAAGAATACGATTCACTTGTGAAAATGGTGGCTAGAGAAACTGGGATACCATGTTCCACTATAGGTACGTATTCAGAGACCAAGGCAGCTGGAAAATACCTAGAATATGCTGAGGAGATAGCCAAAATGAATGCAGATAGAGAAATAAGAAAAAGAAGGCCTAAGCCAATCGAGCAGGACTCAGTAGCAGGATCACCTAGGGAATCAGGTGCAGAGAGTGGCGAAGAAGAAGAGGAAAAAACAAATCCCAACCCGGTTGAGGGAATGTCAGAGAACCTGACACTCGTGGCCCTCCCATATGGTCGAGGCTATAGGAGCTGGTACCCGATCGTCCAAGAGATGTTCAAAGACAATAACCCAGGGGTGAGAGAAACCAAACTAGAACAGAACCTGGTAGAGTGCATGAGAGCAAACAAAGATTTCTACTGCTCAAAAACAGAGCAAGGCCTCAAGATGGTGGTGTTAAGAGACCCGGCAAAGATAACGAGCGTGGCAGAGATTAAGGTATGGCTACATTGGTGGGTAAAGCAGATGGAACAAAATAAACGCGGAACCATAATCTCTAAACGCGGAACCATAATCTCTATACTGAGTCCATCAGTCGAGTATGACCCAGTGATAAAAAGAGTAGCCAAGGAAACCGGGTTATACGATCACCTGGTAGACTATGACAGCCAAGCAACTCCAATGAGGAGTGCATACGTAGATGAAGTAGCTAGTATGAGGGTGTACCGGAATTCGAGGAGGACAGAGAGTAACGAACAAGACTCTGAGGTAGTTACTCAGGACGAGTCAGGTGGTCTAGGTGGGGGAGAAAACCTTGATGAAGAAACATCTTGGACCGACATGACAAGACCTAACTATAAACCAGTTAACCGTCAAAATCCTAGTTTATGGGCAAGTACATCAAACCTAAATCAGTATAGAGAACCTAAAAGATTTGATTCCGACACAAGCCCAGAGCAGGTAGATATTCAAAAGGGAAAGACACGATCATTATATATGGACAGCATGACGGGCGAGACGAGTCCACAGCCAGGCACAAGTGTGAAGCCAGAGGCGGGCAAAGCCCAGAAGGAAGAAAGGAAGGGGGACATGGTTGGGTTTGTCGATCTCTTGGCAAACAAAGTAGTAGAAAAGTGGGAAACGGCATTCTCCCTTAAAACCAGAAGCCTACCAGGAAACTCTGAAGAACCTGTAGGCGATCTCCCACACACCTCCGGAACAACGAGCGGGAAACGCCGGTTCAAACAAAACCATCTTGAGTTAGAAAACGAGCCGGATCAGGGAGAGAAAGATAGGAAGGGAAAACCTCAACTAGGACAGGGATATGGGGACCAAGATTACAGGAAATCAGGGGAAAAACCCCAACCCCCAATGGCCCTTAAACCAATGCCCGAAGAAGCCCGAACCGTGAAATTCCCAAGTGGGACTAAGGTGTATAACCTGGAAGGAGAGCCCTGGACTATAGATGGAGATGGGTTATTAATATTCACAGATTATAAGTATGGAGTTCATAATGGAACTTTTAAAAGGGCCTTGAAAAGTGCAGCCGGACAGACATACCAGGCCGAAGTAGATCAGTTAACGGCCCTAGCGTCGTATGCGGAACCAAGAGTGCGCCTAACTAGAGCAGGGTATCTCCCTTATTATGCGGTGATACATGTCCCAATCAAAAGCTATAAAGAGGCAACAAGCAATGAAGGGTACATGAAAGACATGATAGAGGCCTTAGAGAAAGGACTAACCCAGGCAATTACACATAACTTCAGGCGAGTGACGATGAGTGTGGAGGGGCTACGATCACACAACCTACAGTGGGATATAGCTGAACGAGTCGCTGTTAACACTGCGAGCCACATAGCCACTCATATGCCTATCGCAGCCACGTTAAACGAGATAGTTATAGTAACACCCACGGAAGGAACACCCAGAGGAAGATCGTAGAACACGACTATTACACTCAATAACCTCAACTGGGAAGAGGCCGGACCAAATCCACCAGAACCCTGAGGCAGATAAAGAAGAAATACCAACAACCTCAAAGGAGGGAAGAAAAGTGAAAGGTGCTTTGAAAGAAAACGAGAAAAAATTAAAAATACCCGTAAGCATACCCTCAGGGAAAGAATCAAAAAATCCCACAGAAAAAAGGGAAAGAAATACCGCCGATACCCAGAAAGGACTATCTGGGTCCAAATTAGTCCCCTTAATGCAGTCACTCAATGCAGAAAGTGAAGAATATGACAACGAACAAATCTTCGAGAATCCAAACAATGAGGCAAGTGAAACTGTAGATTTGGTGGCCTCTGAAGAAGAAGAAAGCGACAGCCTGTTTTCAGTGGAGCAGGCTCACCTCCCAACGATGCAGCTAAGGGTGGGAACCAGAAAAGGCCAAAAGAAGATAGTAGTATTGATGGATCCATACAGGGCATCGGAAAGAATAGCCAGGGACATAAATTGGGGCCCAATACGAACAAAGGAAGGGCGTGGTACACACATCCCTGAAGCCGGCCAAGTAGGATATGAAATCCCAGAAGAGTGGGCAGACAGAACAGACGAGATGGTGGGATTGACAGTCAAGGCCACCGTAGGGGAATGGGCTAATATTCTGATGATGCCTACCTACCCCACATTGGCCGCACATCAGCTCCTAACCAACAACTTTAGGACAGCTTATGTAACCATAGTGCATGATGTACTGCTAAGAAGAATGAAAAAGGCAGCGTATAAATTTGCCAATGAAACAAACGAGAGAACGAGGAATGAGATATCAGATGATGAACAGGAAGCATCAGATCAGAAAGATATAGTTCAGTTACACCACGAATCTAGGAAAGCCATAGAGCCTCAGCAACAGGAACCAATCCGAACTTCCAACTCAGAGGCCGACAGTTACCGTGAGTACAAAAAGCTGAAAACTTTAGTAAGGGAGAAAAGAACTGATGAAACTAGTGAGGAGTATATTAAGGACGTATGGCCTATGGTGATCAGCTCCACAGAGTGTGATAAGGCGAGAAGCCTATGGCTAAGTTGTATCACCGCAAACCCAGTGGGCAAAGAGGAGTCAGCTCAAGAACACTATGAAAGACTAGTTCTAGAAGACATGGATGATGAAGATGCTCAGATACAGCGGGCGAGAGTACGTATGGACCAAGGTCAACGCCTCACATCAGTCTGGTATGAATAGAAACGAACAGTCCCTCCAAAAAGATATGTAAAGGCTCTGAGAGTAGTAACAAAGGGAAGGAGAGGTGAAATGAAGTTTGCGTCAATGCCCAGTGAGACCTTAGTCCCGGCAATAGACCATACAGTGAAGTCTTTTGATCTAGAACAACAGTTTTGGGAAGAAAAAAGGAAAAACGAGACGAGACAAAACCCAAAACAACAAAAATCAGCCCCTAGGGCACAGCAACAGCCACAACATCAACAACAACAACCACAACAGAATAGACAGCCCCAAAGGCAGTCAGAATCACAATACAGGGATAGATCCCAATGGCCTCAGTCGGAGCCGCAATACAGAAATCAACAACCAAGTAGGTCTCAGGCCCAATCTGCAAACACAACGCCGCAGAGAAGAAATGATTTTGTACCTAGAGAAGAATTCCTTAGAATGACCCCAGAACAAAGATCGGCCCTCCAGGAATCCCGAAAGAAAAGGGATGGGGGGCCAGCTAAATAATGGCTGACAGGTCGCGGGTCACCCTAGAAGATGCTTATTGGAAGGGAGACGAAATCTACACGAATGTGGATGGGGAACCTTATCTAATAGACTCAGGGGCAGAGGTGTCTATGACCCGCAGAAACCTAAAAACAATAGGACACCTAACGGTTCAATTAGCAAATGGAACTATAGAGAAAATGCCTTATGCACTATGGCACGGAATTGTTTGGATAAAAGGCCCATACAACCTTGTGGCCATAACAGATATGAAAGATTTAAGAAAACCACGAAAAGACCGTAGAGCTCTGAATAGACGACTGGAACTGCTTAAAACCCGGTTAGTAAAAATAGGGCCCACACATGAAAAAGTTGAATCTGGAGAATGGTATAAACCTGTAAATATCCCTGAAGTAGCAAAAGAAAAAATAAATGAAAGCGACTTCTCCCCGGCCGGGAAAGAGAAGTTAAAACAAATCATTGAGTCGGCCTCAGTGGCCAGGTTTAAAAATGACTGTGGGGATTTAGGCCCATCAGTTATACATATGATTGAAGGCGGAGTACATCCACCGGTACGACAATATCCACTAAACCCTGGTGCCGTTGAGGAAATGAACAAAATTGTGAGGGAATTAAGTGCTTTGGGGATTATCAGAGAAGAATCTAATCCTATCACCAATAGCCCCATTCAGGCGGTAAAGAAACCTGAGTCCTCCGGAGGAGGATGGAGACCAGTGATTAACTTTAAAGCATTAAACAGGCGTACAATAGCTAACAGAGCGAGTCTAATCAACCCTCAGGGTACTCTGAAGACACTGCAAGTGAAAAAGTACAAATCATGCATTGACTTAGCAAATGGATTCTTTTCTCTTAGACTGGCTAAACAATCACAAGGGAAAACAGCATTTACCCATCAAGGAAGAAGCTATGTCTGGCAACGATTGCCCCAGGGATACAAAAATTCTCCAAATGTATTTCAGTCAGCAGTAATGGACGTACTTAAAGGCTTAGGTGCCACAGTCTACATCGATGATGTGTTCATAGCAGATGACACAGAAGAAGAACACCTAGAAAGGTTAGCAAAGGTGGTGCAACGAGTGACCAACGCAGGACTGAAATTAAATCTGAAGAAATGCCAGTTCGGACAATTCCAAGTGAACTACTTAGGTTTCCAAGTAGCGGCAGACCTAGGACTCTCTGAAGGCTACAGGGAAAAGCTTGAGCAAATTCAGCCACCAGAATCTGAAAATGAGTTGCAGAAAATCCTAGGGCTATGTAATTATGTCAGAGATCACGTCCCTAACTATCAAAAGTATGCAAAACCCTTGTATGCTTGCCTAAAGAAGAAAGAGGGCCATGAAGAAAAGAAGAACAAAAAGTCATGGACATGGACAGCCGCGAATCAAAAAGATCTAGAGATACTGAGGGAAAAAATCAAAGAGGCAGTACGCTTAGAACCCAGAAGCGTGTTGGCGAGACTCGTAGCTGAGATCAGCTGTGAAGACAACAATGCTATGATTGCAGTTAAAAACGAGCATGGAGGGCTAATTACTCTTTGGAGTTACACCTTAACCTCTGTGGAGAAAAAGTTCCCTCAGGAAGAAAAAGAACTAGCAGTATTAGCTAGATATTGGGGGACACTGAAAGATCTAGCCCAAGGCCAACAAATCAAAGTCATAACACAGAGTCAGGTACACAAATATCTCAGAAAAGGAACAATAGAAAGTACCAAAGCGACGAATTCGCGCTGGGGGAGGTGGGAAGACATCCTGTTGGACCCTGATCTAGAAATAGGACCCACGCAACCGGTAAGCAAGAAAGTAAAAGAAGAGACACCCGTAACCCAGAAAACGCCTGACTGGACTCTTTACACCGACGGATCCAAGAAAGGCACCGATCAGGTAGCACATTAGGGATTTATCCTCAAATATCAGGGAAACGAGTGCTGCCGTAGCAGGGGGAGAGTCCTAGGTAGTGCGCAGACTGGAGAAGTTACGGCAGTACTCGAAGGATT
>JBBPBX010035982.1:0-14151 GCA_038048925.1 Garcialebias charrua | reverse complement strand
CCCCCAGAAAATTTGGAATAAAAGAGATGCCAAAGACCCCTTATGATGAACAAAACAAATGGAGTCGATGTTCCCTCGCCCGGACGTGGGTCACCGGGGCCCCACTCTGGAGCCGGGCCCAGAGGTGGGGCACGCTGGCGAGTGCCTGGTGGCCGGGCTTTTACCCATGGAGCCCGGCAGGACACAGCCCGAAGAGGAGATGTGGGTCCCCCTTCCCATGGGCTCACCACCTGTGGGAGGGGCTAAAGGGGTTGGGTGCAATGTGGGATGGGTGGTGGCCGAGGGCGGGGACCCTGGCGGTCTGATCCTCGGCTACAGAAGCTGGCTATTGGGACGTGGAATGTCACCTCTCTGGTGGGGAAGGAGCCTGAGCTAGTGTGTGAGGTTGAGAGGTTCCGGCTAGAAATAGTCGGACTCACCTCAACGCATGGCTCTGGCTCTGGAACCAGTTTCCTTGAGAGGGGTTGGACACTCTTCCACTCTGGAGTTGCCCCTGGTGAGAGGCGCCGAGCAGGAGTGGGCATACTTGTTGCCCCCCATCTTGGTGCCTGTACGTTGGGGTTCACCCCGGTGAACGAGAGGGTAGCCTCCCTTCGCCTACGTGTGGGGGGACGGGCTCTGACTGTTGTTTGTGCCTATGCGCCAAACGGCAGCTCAGATTACCCACCCTTTTTGGAGTCCTTGGAGGGGGTATTGGAGAGTGCGCCTCCTGGGGACTCCCTTGTTCTACTGGGGGACTTCAACGCTCACGTGGGCAATGACAGTGAGACCTGGAGGGGTGTGGTTGGGAGGAACGGCCCCCCTGATCTGAACCCGAGTGGTGTTCTGTTGTTGGACTTCTGTGCTCGTCATGGATTGTCCATAACGAACACCATGTTCAGGCATAAGGGTGTACATATGTGCTCTTGGCACCAGGACACCCTAGGTCGCAGTTCGATGATCGACTTTGTTGTCGTCTCATCTGATCTGCGGCCGCATGTCCTGGACACTCGGGTGAAGAGAGGGGCGGAGCTGTCAACTGACCACTACCTGGTGGTGAGTTGGCTCCGATGGTGGGGGAGGATGCCGGTCAGACCTGGCAGACCCAAACGTATTGTGAGGGTCTGCTGGGAACGTCTGGCAGAGTCTCCCGTAAGACGGAGCTTTAACTCCCACCTCCGGGAGAGCTTTGAACACGTTCCGAGGGAGGCGGGGGACATTGAGTCCGAGTGGGCCATGTTCCGCGCCTCTATTGTCGAGGCAGCTTATCGGAGCTGTGGCCGCAAGGTTGTTGGTGCCTGTCGTGGTGGCAACCCTCAAACCCGGTGGTGGACACCGGCGGTGAGGGATGCTGTCAGGCTGAAGAAGGAGTCCTATTGGGCTTTTTTGGCCTGTGGGACCCCGGAAGCAGCTGATGGGTACTGGCAGTCCAAAAGGCATGCAGCTTGGGTAGTTGCTGAGGCAAAAACTCGGGCGTGGGAGGAGTTCGGAGAGGCCATGGAGAATGATTTCTGTACGGCTTTGAGGCGATTCTGGTCCACGCAAAATAAGAAAATCAGTGATTTTGAATAAAAAATAACTTAAAACTGGTTTAGTTTTAAGTAAAATAAGTTTATAGTACAAATCAAAGGATAAATACATTAATTACATTTATTTTTTCAATTTACATTATTTTCTTTCCATTATGTCAGGGGAGGCAAGGCCTCACTCTCCTCCCCTGACCGCACGTCACTGAACAGCACCTACTGTGCACCTTTATGGCCAGTTTTAAAACCAAATGGAAAGTGGAGACTCACATTATACTCCAGAAAGCTAAACAAACAAGTTCCCTTATTCAGGTGCTCCAATGACCCAGCTCCAACAGGAACTACCCAAGGTTACCAATGGTAAGTATTTTTCTACCCTCGACATCGCCTCTGGTTTTTTGACCATCCCTGTGCACGCCGAGGACCAACTCAAACTAGCTTTCACATTTGGTAGCCGACAATACATCTTCACCAGGTGTCCCTTTGGCTATGCTAACTCACCTGCAGAGTTCAACATCTTCCTAAACAAAGCATGTCCAGATGCCCACGAGCGTGGGACAATGATTTACGTGGACGGTGTCCTTTTGAGGCAGCCAACACTGGATTCACATTTGGCTGAGATCGACCACGTTCTGAATCAACTAACAACTGCTGGTGCTAAAATATCAGTGTCAAAATGCCAGTGGTGCAGAACCAAGGCCCAGACAGAGTACAGCCACAACTGACTCGCACCCAAGGCCTAGACAATCTCAAAGTCCCCACCAATCTCAAAGAACTACAAAGTTTTCTGGGAGTGTGTAACTACTCCTCCCAATTCATAAAGAACTATGCAGACCTTGCAAAACCACTGACTGAACTCCTAAAGAAAGACGTCCCATTTCTCTGGACTGACAAACAACAGCAGACAATGAACGCTCTCATAGACAGGATTAAGTCAGCCCCATGTCTAGTCTACCCAGACTACAACAAAGAGTTTTACTTGGAAGTGGGCTTCTCAGCTCATTGCATAAGTGCAGGTCTATGTCAAATACACGACAGAGACAAGCGTGTAGTAGCCTATACGCCAGCAAGACAATGGCAGGCCCGAGTTAAAATACTCAGACTGTGAGAAAGCTCTACAGACCACTGTGTGGGCAGTAAAGCACTTCTCCAGCTACATTGGTGGACAAAAAATCTTTGTTGAAACACAACACCACCCAGTAACTTTCCTAAACAGCCAACGCATGGTGTGGTGACAAATTCACGTGTAGCCCCGTGGCTCATGGCACTTCAAAGTTTTAACTTAGACATCTGCTATGCACAAAACAAGACATCACATTTGGGCACTGACTTGGTAATCTGCCAAGATTGTACGCAAGACGTACCAGCCATCCAACCGCCAGCTGAGCAAAAACCCTCAGTAACTGAGGACCCAAATCACCACTACTTTGATAGCAATATCTGCAAAGATATGACAACATTGTACGTGGATGGATGTTCATTCCACCACGAAAAACTCTGCAAGGCAGGTGTTGGAGGGATCCTCCTCCAAGACCAAGAACATGTCACTTTCTACTACAAATTAGGCTTTCAGTCTTCTCAGTACGCTGAGATTTCAGGAATCCTAATAGCTCTCCAGATGGCAGTACAACGCTCCATTCAGACGCTAGTCATCTGCACTGACTCTAACTATGCTTGTTTAAGTTTCACGTGTCATCTCGCTCTGTGGAAACAGAACAGTTTTCTCACAAGCGACAAAAAAGTGGTCAAACACAAAGAGCTTTTCATGGCATGTGATCACTTGGTGACATCACATGACTTACAAATCTACTGGAAGAAAGTTCCAGGACATTCAAGAGTACCAGGCGATAAGCACTACAATGACCTTGCAGACTCCTTAGCCTAGGAAGGAGCCAATGAAGGTCCTCCATGGTCCTTCTACCCCTCCCGGTTAATCAAAACTCAATCAACACAACCTACAGTCGAGGTAATGGCAGTTACACGTGCACAGGCCACAGCCAGACCTGCTGACAACGCAGTCTCTGTATGACCCACACTGACTGATCCAGACATCATCCAACTACAGAGGTTTGATCCTGCTATCAACGTCATGATACTGTACATGACTGACCCAGACAATAATACTCTGTCCAAAGACAAACTGGATTCCCATCCAGACCTTAAAGTCCACTATTAGCTGTTGTTACATCCCCATGGGGATGTCATTTCAGTCAGGTCAGAGGGATGAGGTGTTTAGTGGTGTTCAGTGGTGTTTTGGGAGGCTAATTGGCTGCAGGTGGGGTGGTTGCTTCCTCTTTATTAGGTGCAGTCTGAAAACGTCCAGAGAGTGAGAGAGATGCAGCAGAAGAGCAGAGCTCCATGTAGCATGAGGAGCTGAGGTCCCAGCAGCCCCAGAAGCAGACCTGATGAAGAAACAGCAGGCCTGATGAAGAAACAGCAGACCTGATGCAGGAGATGCAGCAGCAGAGGAGCTAAGGTCCAAGCAGCAGCAGCAGCAGCAGCAGCAGCAGATGAAGAAGCAGCAGGAGAAGCAGAGGTCCATGCAGCAAGAGCAGCTGAGAGCCATGGTCGAAAGGAGTCGAATGAAGCCAATGATGAAGAAGTCCAATTGAAGAAGTCCGTATGAAGAGGTCCGTATGATGAAGTCCGTATGATGAAGTCCGTATGATGAAGTTCTTATGATGAACCAGAGTGATGAACCAGAGTGATGAAGCGATGTTGTTGTCATGAGGAGACGATTAAGCTGCCTTTGTTGTGAAAAGCTGCTGATGTTGTTGTGAGAAGCTGGAGCTGAGAAACTGCAGTCGTTGGTGCAAGATTCTGGAGCTGATGACCTGCTGTCGTGGTTTTGTGCGGGGCGCGCCCATCCTAGAGGCGTGAGCGACCGACCCGCTATCTTTTTTATTTTACTTTGAGAGGGACATGGGGAAAGTTGAGGGTTTGGGCTACTTTTTATTTGTTTTTTAGGACTGCTGGAGGTGGCGCAGCTGAGCCTTAAAATGAACGTTTTCTTTTAACCATTTTTCCTGGTCTCGTGTCCCTCAATTTGTTACCTGACCCCTCGGGGCGTAACAGCTGTGCAAACAGCTAAAACTAATCAAAGGCATCCTAACTTTTGCTCATGGACCGACGTCCTCACCAGTGTTTGTGGTTCCCCATGACCACAGGGGGGTGATGTTAGTTCATGCCCATGATCTTCCGTCCGCAGGACACAAGGGAGATAACGCCACGCTGAAAGCATTGAAACAAATTACCTATTGGCCTGGAATGAAAAAGGATGTCAAAGACTACATCCAAGGGTGCATGGTCTGCGGCCATTTTCAGACATCCAGACCACTCCATAGAGCACCACTGCAAAGCAGAGGCATTGCATTTCCATGGTCTGACCTCCAGATCGACTGGGTTGGACCATTCACTAAGTGCTCTAGAGGAAACAAGTATTTTCTCACGGTAACCTGCACGTTTACCAAATGGGTAGAATGTCTACCAGCTCCTAACGACATGGCATAAACCACTGCTATGTTGCTAATGAATCATGTATTCTCAAGGTTTGGACTACCCCTCAGGGGGAACTCAGACCAAGGTACACACTTCACAGGTGAAGTGATGAAAAAACTGTGGAAGATTCTAGGCGTCAAAGTCAACTTCCATACTGGCTACCATCCACAGGCTTCAGGCCAAGTTGAGAGAGCAAACAGAACTGTGATGATTATTTTGAAGAAATACGTAACCGCAAACCACAAGGACTGGGACATCAAACTCTCTCTGGTCCTCATGGCCATAAGGGCCACTTCACACACATCAACTGGCATCTCTCCCTTTGAGATGATGACTGGTCGACAAACGACTCTCCCTCTAAACCTGTTGTACCAACCAGGCGACGCCGCCATGACGACAGCCAACACCACACAACAATACATGAAATATTTGGAAAAACACCTTAAAAACACTTTTAATTTTGCCCAGAAAAACCTGGAAAAATCCGCTGAAGGACGCAAGGCGTACTATGACCAAAAGGCCTCTCACAAAGGACTCCAAGTGGGAGACAGGGTCTGGTATTACACGTTCGCCCCCACAACCGGGAAAGGAGAATCCGGAACCGGAACCCTCACCCGCAAACTAATGCCCAGGTGGACTGGACCTCATCTGATAACAGACAAAGTGTAACATACAAAATCAAAATCAGCAAAGGCCGTAAAGAGCCAATTGTTAAATGGGTACATCGGAACTAGGTCAAACCTTACAAGGCGTTCAATAACTCCACAAAAGACAAAGATCTCACAAACTCACAGACTTCATGGGAAAAAAGGGTAATCCAAGCAGAAGATAGTAAATAAACTAAATAGGTCTAAACTAAATTAGTTGTTAAAAGAAACAGCTCCGACTAGAACTTAGAAACGCTAAGTCTAAAACCCACAACAAATAACCTTAACAACAGTTTAAATCCACAGGATTTAAAAGAGGCAGGGCTGCCGACTTGGGACCCGAAGGACACAGGTTCAAACCCCGGCCCCGGCCACTACACACCTTGGGGTGTCTATGAGTGCACACCTATTTCTCCAGCTCCCCGGGCGCTTTCTATGGATGCTCACTGCACCACCTGGTGGTGGTGGTTGGGTTAAATGCAGAGACGAATTTTGTCTTGTATGGGAAACATACACAGATGACAAAAATGTGACATTTATTTATTTATTTAACTTGACATTGGTTAGAAAGCTAAGACCTATCTTTTTTGTGTTTCCTTAGGATCACAATGAGACCACTCCTATTAATCCTCACCCTCTTATGATCCATCCAAGAAGGACAAGCCGAGGTGGTGACCCTTGGGCCCACCTCAGGCATCACTCTCAGGGACCATCCCGGACTGCTCATCACAAACTGTCAGCTGTACACCCAGAAGGTCTTCGTCCGTTTCAGCCCCCAAACTGTGATTGAACAACACATTAAACTCAAAGACGAATGGTTCAACAAAACATGGTATACTTTACCAATCCAGAATGCAAAAGGAGGAAATCTAACACATGTTAAAGCAGCTACATAAGTTCACTCTCACCCAACAGGAGCTGAGTGGAACACGTAGAAGAAAGAAGCGTAGAATTGGCGGGCTTCTCTACGCTGCCTCCACTCTCGGATCCCTTTTTAGCTTAGGCTTATCCGCAGTCAACACTGTCAGCATAATATCCTTAAAACAACATGTTAATGAACTACAAAACGAGTTCCCAAAGATCCAAGCGCAGATGGATAAACAGCAAACCCAATTCACTCAAGTGACCAAAACTGTAAAGGATACTGTCTTAGTGTTGAACACTCACACCCAAGAAATCAAGGCCCTTGCACAAATGGTAAACAAGCTGAAACTTAAGGTAGAATTGGACTACGCCATCGCACACCTGATAGATAGGATCTTTGCTGACATGCTTAGATATATCAGCACGTCGGTTGATTCACAAGCCACTGGCAGAATCCCACCCTATCTCGTCTCGCTACAGATGGTAAACAACATCCTTAACTCGGTTACAAATGAAAAAGTAAGGCCAATCCAGGCTCACCTGGCTCATACTCTCGGTAGCGCGATCCCGATTTCCATTACGATCAAATGGCCCGTGAAATTGCGTTCATTATCAATCTACCAATCATCCCTTCAAAATGCATCTACAGACTCAAGGATGTCATTAATGTCGGAAATTGGCACGGTGAAAAGCACGTCAAAATCAACACTCCAAAGGTGGTTGCTTATCACAACAGTAACCCCACCATCTATTGAGCTCCAAACCTCCAGATGTGTACTCTTACTCACGAGATACACTACCTGTGTACAAGTAAGCCCGTCATTTGGAATAAAGCCGCGGGCATTTGCGGAATTACACAAATTCCAAAAAACTCAAAGTGCTCGACGACCATTACCCTGCGTCGCCAAGTCACAGCTGCTCAAGCAGAAATAATTGGGTCACGTTGGTTAGTTAACACTTCCCAAAGAACCGCAATTATGGCCTCTGATCAACCTGAGGCCAATAGACCTTTGACTCTACCGGACAAAACAATGGGGATCAGTGTTCCCCAGGGGACAACCATACACACTGGCGACCTGACGCTCTATCACATCAATCCCGAGCAATGGGAAATGACTCTAGAGGACCCTGAGGGCCTCACAAACATGAGTTTAGAAATAGACCCCAAAACCATAGAGCAAATCCGGTTTGAAGGAACTAAAGTCGTCGAAATAGAACCAATAAACCAAGTTCTCAAGACCCTCAAATCCAAAACTAGAACTCCGTTTCAACCAATCACCTACGCGTGGTCCAGCGCTGACACATTAAACCTAGAACTGGTAATAATACTATCCCTCGTAGTGAGCGGAACAATCATGCTCCAATTCCGTCACAATCGATCTCTTCAAGCCAAACTCGATCGTTATGCGACACACCTTGATAGGATAAGGCGTCGCAAACATAAACCAAAAGAAAACCAACCCAGACAGAGTCGAAGCAGTGAAATGTCGTTTTCTAGTTGCTTAATCACTACTGTTGTCAATGTTGAAATATTTGTACTGGTTCTGAACAATCCCAGCCAAAATAGGTTTTGTGGGCATACTTGTTGTTAACACTAGTGTAGAGATATAGGACCCTCATGTCCGTATTGGAGTTAAACCTTTTCACATCTCTCTGAACTCTGAGGGTTACACCTTCTTGAAGCTCTCAAGGAGACAAGTGGACACCATTTTTGTTACAATTATTTTGAATTAATGGACACCAATTAATCAGACTGAACTTTCTTTTTAATGTGTGTTAATTCAGAATTGATCAACAGTATATTTTTGTCATTTTAATGATGATCTGTTACTTGCATGAGTTTGACCTTCTGGTGGTTTTATTTCTGCAGAACAAGCAGGCTCTGAATCTAAGGCACGAGTCAGGGTAAAAGCTGTTACTTCCTTCTCTGTTTTGTCTGTGAAAGTTAGCCATAATATTCTCTGTGCTCACAAGCGGCCATCTGGCCGATTCTGTAAACAGTTTTCCTGTTGTCCGTCAGAGACATTTCTGCCTATGGGATGAAAAATCCATCCGTTGTTTTGTTAAACCAACCAATAGTCATTGAGGAGGTGGGGAGACCCCGCCTCCCATATTAAAGGGACACTTCCGTTTGGACTTTAGTGTCGGAGGGAAGAACTTCCTAACAACTGGTTTTTCCTCTGGAAAAAGCTGGAAACGTTCTGGTCATTGTGTCAATTAGACCTACGTTCTCAGCCGGAGTTACAGTAAAGCTTACTGTAACTCATTCACTCATTTTATGAAAGAATTTGTTTTCTGAAGTTTTATTTTGAAAATCAGTCAGTGCGATTGGCTCTGTTCCTGCCGGGAGAAGCGCTCTTCTTGCTCGTCTGACTCAGCACACACGCGCGGAAGTCATCTGGACGTGAACTGGACAACACAGTCCGTTAGTGTCCACAAAACTTCAACTCTTATCTCCAAGACGTATCGTCAACAGGTAACGAGGCGTTGATTGTGTTCTGAACGTGTGAGAAGCCCAGCTGAGACCTGTATGGGAAAGGTTGCCACCCTGTTTGTTTCAAAATAATCAACTTCGGTTAACTTAGCTTTCAATCTTTAATCTTCCTCCTATTTCTTCTTATTTTTCATAAGCCATTAATCTGTCAAGTAAATGTGCCAACAGCAAGTTATCCTAACTGTCTGTTTGATTTTAATTTGAATTCTTGTCAACTTAGTTTAGTAGATCAGAGCTAATATCGATACAAATCCAAAAAAGCCAAGTCTGGTCCTCTGGACATTCAAAAAACAAAACAAAACAAAGCAAAAAAACAACAACTGTAGAAACGTTTCGTCTTTCGTCCGAAAGACTTCCTCAGTCTGAGAAGCTGTGTTCAGCTCAGTCTTATAAATAGCACCCTCCCACAGTGGATCAACCAGTTGGCTGATGACAGCCGAAACCAGCTGCTCACATGATCAAGGAGGACCATCAGCCTGACGATGGATCGTTAACACCCTGATGGTTGTTTGCTATTCACAGAGGGCTGAGTGATACTAGCAATAACAGCATTGTAAGTGGGGGACAGTTGAACCCGGAGGCCTCCACCTCTGTTTAATGATGGACGGTTTCTTTTCACAAAGATGGCCTCCTTTACTCCTCTCTCAAACCATTGTTCCTCTCTATCAAGGATGTGAACATCTTCATCCCTGAAAGAGTGACCGCTGGCCTGGAGATGAGTGTAGACCGCAGAGTCCTGACCTGATGATGTTGATCTTCTGTGCTGGGCCATCCTTTTGGCCAGTGGCTGTTTAGTTTCCCCGATGTAAGACTGATCACAGCCCTCCTGACACTGAACAGCATACACAATATTACTCTGTTTGTGCCGGGGGACTGATCTCTGATCAGGCTGATCTCTGTCTTCTCCGGTGGCAAAACTGTCCCTGGACTAGAGGAAGATGAGGAGTTTAAAAATCTTTTCCTTATGAATCTTATGCCTTTTCAACGGAAATGTGTTCGTTTCAAGGTTGATTGCAAAAAAGATACCATGGAAATGATAAAACGATACGCTGCGACGGTTTTTGAGGCAGAGATACAACCTAGGATTCCATCAGAGGTTTGTCCAGGTCAAAAGGTCACATCCCACTCGCAGCTGATAGAAGAGGTTCCCTCTCCTACAGAGTGCGAGAGTGAACAGGATTTTCATAATAACAACCTACAGTATGTTGATTCCAGCTGGAAAAGTGACTCATTTCGGTTCACAGGGAGTTCTGCTCCTCCTGCACCTCAGGTTGAAAACCCTGAGATGAGCAGAGAACCACACAAGGTAGGTGTTCGCTCTCTAGGTGAACCAAGATGGTTCAGATCGAACCAAAAGAGTTCTCACCTAGGTCTCACAGTGGGTGAACTTCGAGAGAAGTTGATGTCTGGGCGCCGTGACCCTTTGAAAAATGGTCGGTCCCAACATGTACCCACGAGAAGCGGCCCTCCTGCCCCTGCACCTCGAGCTGCACAGTTCGAGACATGCAAAGAGTCACACAAGCTCCAGATTAAGGAAACGACGCCTCCGCGCTCGGAAGAGACTGAGGTTGTAAGTTGTTTGTCAAATGATTTGAATGTTACAGTGGTTGACCAAGCTGACACAACGTGTGACGTTGTCCTTGATGATAACACAAACAACGTTGTTCAACCTGACGAAGCGACGCGTAGCACTGCCTTTTGCAACAACTCAGTGCATACAGTTGACAACAACGTCAACACTGACAGATGCTGACAGCAAACAAATTGCTGATGTTCAACGTCCCGAAGGTCATGAGGCAGACAGCCATCATGATGCTGACAGCAATGGAGATTGCACAGACAGAGGTACACGTAAACAGAAGCGTGTGCTTAAACCTGAACGGTTTCTGTGTAACCTTATCAAAAGGGGGGTGGCTAAGAAAGCTTACCTGCCACTCACACTGGAAGGGGTCCTCACGCGAGAAGCACTCCTGGTTTGCGGCTCCGACGTGTCTATCATGTCAGCCGAACTGTTTGAGGAGCTAAGGACCGCCGCTAACGATGTTGACAGGCAAATACCCTTTGTGAAGTACACTTATGGTGCGCTACAGGGCCTTGCAAGGACGAGAACAACCCTAACAGCTATGGTTCACATGCAGATTGGCGAGATGTCACTATACCACCCGGTATTTGTGTCTGAACTTGACTCACTCCAGACTCCATTTTTGGTTGGCCAAGATTTTATAAATCGCTTTGAAGCGATTATAAATTATGGCAATCAGACAATGTGGGCCACAGTGAGCAGTCCACTGCCAATCGAGGTGCCTCCCCAAGGTCAGGACACTGACTGTCTAACAACAGGTACCGCTGAGGTCACAAGGGATTCCCCAACCAAGAGCACAAACCCGGTAAGTGAACCTTCATATACAGGTGAGACAGAGGAGACTCAACAGTTGGACCAGACTCTGGCCCATCACGAGAACCTCCTCTGCGAGCTGACACCTTCAGCACTCACTGAACACTACCTACCACCGGTAGAAGAAGGTGTGGAGATCCAAGGGTCCCACACCGATGACGCTGTACTGTCCTATGGGACAGGTAATTCGGCATACAGCCAAGCTTTCAGTGAAATCTTGGTTCAAGGACATCCGAGTCCTGAAAGTGACAGTCTACAACACGCTGGCAGTCACTTGGACTCCATTGTTACTGATTTTGAGGACCCCTCCTCAAACAAAAGGGGGGCATACTCTCACTATCTACCACAGGTAGAGGACGGCAGTGGCGGCTGGTGATATTTTTTTATGGGGGGGCGCCATAAAAATTTTTTAAGCATGTGTAGAAGTATGCATAATTATGTTTGTATACTGTAAAGTAAGTTTGTTCATGTTTTTTATTTGTATATATCAGGTGTATCCATTTGTATAAAACTATCATTAATAAAACATGGTTCATCTTCACCTTGTTTGAGGCATCAGTGTGAAAAGAGAATGGGAGTGTTCTGCTTCCACTTTTCAATTGTTAGACAACTTCTATCATATTCTGTTATTATTTTAGTAATACAAGTTCATAACATAAATAGAATTGTGAGGGTCCAGACTTAAATAAGGACAAAGGTGTTCAAAAATCCACCAAATAATTCAATTTAACAGTTCCAAAAATAAACTAACAAATAATTAAATTTCAATGAAAAATAAATCAAAAGATAATAACAAATTTGGCCCAACTTAAACAGGTCAACTGAAGTCTAACAAGGAGGAATGATTCCAGATTAGATTTTAAATAACTGATTTATGGGGAAGAAAAATGATCTATTTTACTGTGATCCACCTGATGAGCTCCACCTATACTTAAGGCTGCAGTCAAGTCCTACTCTTCGCTGGAGCATTGATGCCTACTCATGGTATTTATGCTTCTAGCCAGTTTCTGAGTACAGTACTTTGAGAGACACTTACCTTGTTTTTTGTTGTGTTTCCAGTCCTCGTTTCCATCTTGGTCCTGGGACCAGTTGTCTGCTCATCGTGTCTTGCCCTCCAACCACTTGCCTGCCTCATTTCGCCCTCTGGGATTCATCTCAAGGAACTAAGGATTTCTCTGTAAAATAACAAACAAAACTAGATCAATCATCTTGAAAGAGCCTTCTGGTCAAGCCTTTCTGACAGTTTGTTTCATCTTCTAGGAAATCCAGAAGATCCCTGTACATGTGTACAGTATATAGACTTGCACTGTAAATAATAAACACTGTTACTTTTGCACCTCTTCGTCTTGTGTCGTTCTGGGTCTCATTACCAACTGGGTAAACCTTTGAAATCATAACACTATGACCACTTTATTGTTCTTTTTACATATTTTGTGCTAATTTCAGCTTACTTTTTTGTTGCTAGTTTTATATCTTTCAAAATATGAAACTTTCCCTTAAACATTATTCTCTTAAATCTGTTTTCTTTTTTATCTTGTTGAGATTTTAGCTACTGTTCTGCTACTTTTCTGCTACTTTTAACTAGCATTTTGATACTTTCAGCAAAAAAAATGCTACTTTAGCTAGTGTTTTGCTACTCATCAATATTTTCCTCTTTTTGCTGAAGCTTAGCAGTTTAAGCATCTGTCTTTTAGCTACTATATGTCATGTGTTTGCCCCTCACAGCCAGCCATGTTCATGTTTGTTGTTAAAGAAAGTGAAGTGACCTAAAATCCGATATCAGTCTCCTTAAGTTGGTCACCCACCAGACTGGTCTAAGGGTCTTTTCTTCCACTTTATGATAAAGAGGCTCTGGGTCCTGCAAGGACAATAACCTTCACATCAACATGAAGAAGACAAAGGAGATGATTGTGGACTTCAGAAGGAACAAACAAACCCCACACACCCCACTGAACATAGGAGGATCTGCGGTGGAAGTGGTCTCCAGCTACAAGTACTTAGGTGTACGGTACACATGAACGATAACTTCAGCTGGAGCAACAACACCACCAGCCTGATCAAGAAAATTTATCAGAGACTCTACTTCCTCAGACGGCTGAGACGAGCTGGTCTGAGAAGTTCAGACCTCACCTCCTTCTACAGGTGTGCAGTGGAGAGAGCAAATAAATAGAATCAATCTACTGTATTTTTTTAGTACCAGAGTTCTCTTAAATATTCCTAATATTAAAGGTCCTGAGTTGACTCCTAATGCATCTTAGCATATATAACATTTCACCATATAAATGTACCTTAAATGTTTCAATGTTAATAAGCTAGTAACTTGCAAGAGACTTTGTTTTCATTCTCCAGATCAATACAGTGTTAAAAATAGTAAAACACCACAAGTGAAAATACTCACTTTTGGGATGGAAGTCACCTGCTGCATGATGAGGTTAAGCTGGACATCTTGGATCTTCTTCTGTACACCACCTGTCTGTTACACAGGTGGTAGATTGGATGCCGGTGTGTAGAGATGAAGGTGTTGTGTGGATTTTTTTCTGTAAAGAAAGTACAGAAGGCACATTAATTATGTATTTTTTTTTTAGCATTTTCCACATTGCTTGAAGTGCTTTGTGTACACATATGTAATCACATTTTAACTTTCTTAATACAACATAAATAATAATATCCAGGTTATTTCAATTGCATTCCATCCACAGTGATCTTTATAATATTAAAATTAAATTCAAATAATTATATAATCACTGT
>JBBPBX010035981.1:20597-31746 GCA_038048925.1 Garcialebias charrua | reverse complement strand
CAGTGCACTACCTGTTGACAGGTTTTATGACACTGAAGGGGACTCACTGGAGCTCCCCAGAGAACAAGAACCGCTCTCATTTGCTTCACAGATAGACCAGGTGGTCGCTCAGGCCGACGCCTTGGAAACTGATGAAGACAGGGACAAACTTCGCAAAGTTCTGCTAAAATATGAAAAATCATTCTCAACTGACTCGATGGATTGTGGGTTGACCACGCTCCACACAGTGAGCATTCCAACCCCGCCTGATGCTCCACCTGCATTTGTCAGACAATACAAGATTCCTCTGGCAGCACATCAACCTATCAGGGAAATCATTGCTGACCTGTTAGGAAAAGGTATCATCCGATACTGTAACAGCACTTACTCTGCGCCTTTATGGCCGGTGTTAAAACCAAATGGTAAGTGGAGACTCACTATAGACTACCGAAAGCTAAACAAACAAGTTCCCTTATCCAGATGGCCTATGACGCAACTCCAACAGGAACTGCCCAAGGTCACCAATGGTAAGTACTTCTCGACCCTCGACGTCGCCTCTGGTTTTTGGACCATCCCTGTGCGCGCCGAGGACCAGTACAAACTAGCTTTCACTTTTGGTGGCCGTCAATACACCTTTAACAGGTGTCCCTTTGGCTACGCTAACTCACCTGCAGAGTTCAACATCTTCTTGAACAAAGCATGTCCAGACGCCCACGAGCGTGGAACACTGATCTACGTGGACGATGTCCTTTTGAGGCAGCCAACACTGGACTCACATTTGGCTGAGATCGACCACGTTCTGAATCAGCTGACAACTGCTGGTGCTAAGATATCACTGTCAAAATGCCAATGGTGCAGAACCAAGGTGGACTACGTTGGCCTGCTTGTAGGTCCAGACGGAGTACAACCACAGCTGACTCGCACCCAAGGCCTTGACAATCTCAAAGTCCCCACCAGTCTCAAAGAACTACAAAGTTTTCTTGGCGTGTGTAACTACTCGAACCAGTTCATAGAGAACTATGCAGACCTTGCAAAGCCACTGACTGAACTCCTTAAGAAAGACGTTCCATTTGTCTGGACTGACAAACAGCAGCAGGCTATGGACGCTCTTATAAACAGGATCAAGTCAGCCCCTTGTTTAGTCTACCCGGACTACAACAAAGAGTTTTACTTGGAAGTGGGCTTCTCAGCTCATTGCATAAGTGCAGGTCTATACCAGATACACGACAGAGACAAACGTGTAGTAGCCTACGCCAGCAAAACGATGGCAGGCCCCGAATTGAGATTCTCAGACTGTGAGAAAGCTTTACTGACCACAGTGTGGGCAGTTAAACATTTCTCCAGCTACATTGGTGGGCAGAAAATCATTGTGGAAACACAACACCAGCCAGTGACCTTCCTTAACAGTGAACGCATCAGAGATGGTGTGGTGACAAACTCACGTGTTGCAACGTGGCTCATGGCACTTCAAAGTTTTAACCTAGACATCCGTTATGGTCAGAACAAGAAGTCTCATCTGGGGACGGACTTGGCAATCTGCCAGAAGTGTACACAAGATGTACCAGCCACCCAGCCGCCGGTTGAGGTAAAAACCCCAGTAACTGAAGACCCGAATCACCACTTCTTTGATGACAATATCTGCAAAGATATGACAACATTGTACGTGGATGGATCTTCATTCCTCCGCGACAAGATCTGCAGAGCAGGTGTTGGAGGGGTCCTCCTCCAAGACCAAGAGCAGATAACTTTCAGCTACAAATTAGGATCTCAGACTTCTCAGTACGCTGAGATTGCAGGAATCCTAATAGCTCTCCAGATGGTAGTAGAACGCTCCATCAAGACGCTAGTCATCTGCACTGACTCTAACTATGCTCGTTTGAGTTTCGCTTGTCACCTCGCTGTGTGGAAACAGAACGGTTTCCTAACAAGCGACAGAAAAGTGGTCAAACACAAAGAGCTTTTCATAGCGTGTGATCACTTGGTGACATCACACGACTTACAGATCTACTGGAAGAAAGTTCCAGGGCATTCTAGAGTCCCAGGCGATGACAAACACTACAATGACATTGCAGACTCCTTAGCCAAAGAAGGAGCCGACGAAGGTCCTCTATGGTCCTTCGACCCCTCCTGGTTAATCGAGACTCTGCCAACACAACCTTCAGTCAGAGTTATGGCAGTCACACGTGCACAGGCCGCAGCCAGACCTGCTGACAACGCAGTCTCTGTACGACCTGCACTGACTGACCCAGACATCATCCAACTACAAAAGTCGGATCCTGCTATCAACTCCATGATACTGTACCTGACTGATCCGGACAAGAACACTCCGTCTAAAGACGAACTGGATTCCGATCCAGACCTTAAAGTCCTTTATCAGCTGCGCAAACAGCTTAAACTACTCAAGGGCATCCTAACTTTCGCTCATGGACCAACGTCCTCACCTGTGTTCGTGGTTCCCCATGACCAAAGGGGGGTAATGTTAGTCCATGCCCATGATCTCCCGTCCGCAGGACACAAAGGAGATAAAGCCACGCTGACGGCATTAAAACAAATTGCCTATTGGCCTGGAATGAAAAAGGATGTCAAGGACTACATTGAAGGGTGCGTGGTCTGTGGCCAGTTTCAGCCAACCAGACCACTTCACAGAGCACCACTGCAAAGCAGAGGCATTGCATTCCCATGGTCTGACCTCCAGATCGACTGGGTTGGACCACTCACTAAGAGCTCTAGAGGAAATAAATATTTTCTCACGGTAACCTGTGCATTTACCAAATGGGTAGAATGCCTACCAGCTCCTAACGACACAGCACAAACAACTGCTATGTTGTTAATGAATCATATATTCTCAAGGTTTGGACTTCCCCTTCGGGTGAACTCAGACCAAGGTACACACTTCACAGGTGAAGTGATGAAAGAACTGTGGAAGACGCTAGGCGTCAAGGCCAACTTTCATGTCGGCTACCACCCACAGGCTTCAGGCCAAGTAGAGAGAGCAAACAGAACTGTGGTGAGTATTTTGAAGAAATACGTGGCCGCAAACCACAAGGACTGGGATGTGAAACTCCCTCTGGTCCTCATGGCCATAAGAGCCACTCCACACACATCAACTGGCATCTCTCCCTTCGAGATGATGACCGGTCGACAAATGACTCTCCCTCTACACCTGTTGTACCAACCAGGCGACGCCGTCATGGCGACAGCCTACACTACACAACAATACATGAAAGATTTGAATGTACACCTCAGAAACACTTTTGCTTTCGCCCAGAAAAACCTGGAAAGGTCCGCTGAAGGACGCAAGGCGTACTATGACCAGAAGGCCTCTCACAATGAACTCCAAGTGGGAGACAGAGTCTGGTACTATACGTTCGCCCCAGCAACCGGGAAAGGAGAGTCCGGGACCGGAACTCTCGCCCGCAAACTAATGCCCAGGTGGACTGGACCTCATCTGATAACAGACAAAGTGTCCTCAGTCGTCTACGAGATCAAAATCAGCAAAGGCCGCAAAGAGCCAATTGCTAAATGGGTACATCGAAATCAGATCAAACCTTACAAGGCGTTCAATGACTCCACAAAAGACAAAGATCTCACAAACTCACCGACTTCATGGGATAATAAGGTCGTCCAAACACAAGTTAGTAAATAAACTAATCAGGTTTAAACTACCATATTTCCCACCCTATAAGTCGCATTGTCCAACTTGAACTTAGAAACGCTAAGTCCAACACCCACAACAAAAACTAATCTTAACAACCATTTAAATCCACAAGATTTAAGTTGACCTCGGTCATAAAGTTGAGACCTGTTTTCTTGTGTGTTGCACTTTGGAATCTGACGACAAGAGTGTGTCGAAGCAGTGAAACGTTGTTTCCTTGTTGTTTAGTCATTACTGTTGTCATTATTTGAGATATTGTTGTGGTTCTGGACACTCCCAGCCAAAAAAGGTTTTGTATTAACATTGATTAATGCATAAGATGGATTTAACTATGCCAACATGCAGTTCGTTTTGTTAAATCTCAACCGTTGAAGAGTCAATGTAGTTTAAAGCTACTCAAGGTACCATAAACTACACTGGCCTCACGATTTCTAAATTGAACCGATTCGATCGTTTCTATTCTAGATTATCTATTCATTTTGATGAGTCTCGCCATAGACTTCAAAATTTATTAGGAATACCAAATCCTACGTCGTTCGTCTAAAAGACAACAGACATTTAGATCAAACTATATTTCATTTTTATTTTAGTTTAACCTAAACTAAGTAATGAATGGAGGAATAGTTTGGAATTAGAGGCCTTCGTTACAGAAGCCCTCCAAAATTTTATAGGTACAAATCCCTATATCTAAATTTACAGAATTGATCCACCCCTTAATTGGTAATTGTAGCTGATCTAAACCATGATAGCTTACATACCAGGTGCATATAGGTAAGGCTTAATGTAAAATCCCAATCATAAGCCCACCTTAAAAAACCACATAATTGCATGACACATAGAACCAGAGTGGCACTGACTGGAAACCAACCAGCCAACAACCTTCGATGTGGGGACCTGCAGCTCCAACGCTTGGTCTTCAACCTTCATCCAAGGGTCGCCTCCTCTGCGTCAATCGAGGGATCCCCTCTACATGCTGATTATGAAAACAATTGTTGCTGATCAATCAACAAAACTAATCGTTGTGGATTTACTGCTGTGGGATTACCGCTGTGGATTATAAGACTTTGTTTTCCAAAGGATCACAGACTTTGTTTCCAAGAGTTAACAGACTTTGTTTTCCGAAGGATTAAAAGCTTTTCGCAATGGGATTACCTCTGAACAGTATGAAATTTCCAAAAACTTTATGGGATTATAATTTTTGATTTTTCTTTTCCACTTGCTGGATTACTTCAAGATCAAAGACAGTTCAAGGTTTCCTTTCGTGTTGGACCCCATCCCCAAGGACTGGCGATGGCTTCCAAAAGGGGGGAGATGTAGTGGACATGACCTTGTCCACTTTTAAGACACCTGTGTACTTTTGAACTGTCCAGTGATGACCTTTACTGACCACTCAGTAAAGCAAGACATTTACTACAAAATCATTCATTTAGCTATAATCTGATAAATATAGTCACCAAAAGAGACTATTTCTATCTTTGATTTTATTCTAATGTGATCAAAAGAATAACTTTTGTCATTTTCATGATGTGTGCTTTTTAAGCTGTGTTATTCTGTGAGAGTTAAACTGTGTCCACTGCTGTGTTAAAGGGAAATATCGGGTCACAGAGACCCGACTGTTCTGTTTAGAAATAAGAAGACAGTTTAATCAGTTGTTTTTCATTGAACAAGGCTCCAGCTTTCTCTGTCTGTTCCTAAACAAATCTCCCTCTGCTGCTGCTTGTTAACCTTGGGTTTGATAAGACAAATGAACTCCTCGACTGGTCCTTCCTTAAGTACTAGTCTAAGCTGTGCTGAAACGCTTCAGTGAGTTGCTGGGAACTTCAAAAGAGATGTGAACTTTCCCAAGAGCTGGACACGTGTGGTCAAGAGCTAACGACCGGCGTCTTCAGCTAAGGACTGATAACAGGCTGTTATGAGTCTACTTCGAACAAGCCGAGCTCAAAAACTTTGTTTATTCCCTCCTGGAATAAGTTTATCTTGAAGTCAGAGGCCTGAAGCTGACATATTCTCTGATGACCAACGCGGAAGCCAGGAGACGTTGAAACGTAAACTAAAACCAGTTTTGGACGTGCTGGGACTAAAGGACTCTGTGCATCTGAAGGCTGGTGTCTTCCCTCTTACCGGGCGGTCGTCAAAAGGTAAAGGAGCTGTTTACAAAACGTACCTGGATTTTAGCAGAAGTCGGATGAAAAGTGTCACTCTGGTCTCATGCTCAGGATAATTTTCTTCTTAAATCTTTCCTCCTATTTCTTTTCCCTCTCAACCTAAGCTGGAAACTATATTTTTAAGCTAAAGAGCCCACAGACTAAATATGCTTAACATCTAATATTTATGTCTGTTGTGTTAAATTTAAGTGTGCTGACGTATTTGAATTGAAAGAAAGTGAAATCATGTCAATCAAGTGTAATGGTGTTAATTTAGTTGATTTATTTTAAATAAATGATAGTGTCTCTTTGACATATCAAACTAAGTTAACGTGTCCATTGTCACTTAATGGCTCTGTTTATTTATCCATCATAAAGATCACAGAAATATTGAATAAACTGAAAAAGAAGAGAATCCGTGAAATTACTATTCAATCTGAATAAGTAAATTAAGGTAAAAAGGAGGTCAGTATTAAACTGACCCCCCCTTTACCCCTTTACAAGATACTGGCTGTTACAGAGGGCGGAATTAATGTAAACAGATTTTTGAAGGGAGTGGCCTTCAGAGCTCATTCTCATAAACAGCCTGTTCAGAACGGAAATGAGAAAAGGCAGAACTAAAAAGGCAGTGGTGGGCAGATGAACGCTAGATAGCGCTAACGCGCTAATCCGCTTACAGTGGACCTAAACTTTTTGTCAGCGTTTTTGTGGATTGACTAACTTTTATAATTCATAAGCGGATTTGTGCTATTTTTATTTAAAATGCAGTACCGCTAATAACTAATTATCTATCAGTAAAAACGAAAAAAAAAACTTATTTACAGGCTCTTATGCTGGCTCCGTAACTGAATTGTTTACTTTTCCCCCCTTGGTGAGGGAGCAGAGGGGAGGGAGGGTCGGAGGGGGGGAGGGAGCAGAGGGGTGAACAGACGTGGATCTATTCTACCATGTAGGCAAATGAATGGCCCGCCCCGGCCAGTCACCTACTAACATTGCTGCTGCTTGTTAATGTACATTTAACATAAAAATAATTATAGTTACGATGAAAACAATCATTAAAAAACGCAATACAAAAACCGGTCGATTTCTGTATCCCCCCTACTAAAAATGGACTATTCCATCTTGACATCTTCCGGGTCAGAGGTGAACTCGGATGCTAACGATTATGGCTAGCTGGTGCGCTGGGTCTTTTCATAAATCCGCAGAGAACCCCGCTGTTTCAAGCCAAATTAACGCGGCCGGAGGATTCTATTGTGTGTTCTGTGTCCACCACGCGACGGTGAGTCGTTAGTTTTATGTATTTGGGTTGCTTTTTATGTATAAATGCGGTGGCGAGACGCCCGTGTATTTGAGATTTAAAAGTGGTGTTAGGGATTAAAGATCATTCTCTTTTTTGTTAATTTCGTGGCCGAATAGAATATATGTACGTAAAGTATTAAATAAATCCTTTGATTTTTGTAATTTCATCCTCTTAGGATCATTTTAGTTACTTTTCATTAAATCTGTTGACTGCCTATAGAATTTTGGAATTGGTTTAATTTATTTTTCGGTTGCGCAACAAAAATAAATTACTATTTGTTTTTTGAAACAATATTGAATATAAATAGCGGTTTAAATTAGCTTCCCCTAATTTTCATAAGACATTTGTGCTTTTGAAATTGTGGACCTAAAAAAATTAATAAGCGTTTTAGAAGTTGTGGAACTAATTTTTTCATTAGCGTTGCCCACCACTGTAAAAAGGGGATATTTCATTATCTAAGAATTATTTTGTGCATTAAATTGAATGAACTGGATAGCCCACAGACATGCCATAAAAATTTATAAAACCAATATGTGGTCTCCTTTAAGTTTGATTCAACATGCTGTACCTTCTGTGAATGTCCGGAAGAATCCCTAAATCCCCTGATGCATGTTCAATAATCCAGGTAGAAAAATCTAAAAAAGCGAAGTCTGGTCCTCTGGACATTCAAAAAACAAAACAAAACAAAGCACAAAAAAAAAATGTAGAAACGTTTCGTCCGAAAGACTTCCTCAGTCTGAGAGTTGCTGTATTCAGCTCAGTCTTATAAATCCCTAAATCATCTCTTTTTTTCCTGTCCTTTTTCTTTCAAACTATGGAGAGACATTAAAAATTGGTTGTCCAATTTGTTAAAATTTGTTGTTAAAATTGAAAACATACCAGAGATAACAATCTCCCACGTACTGTATTATACTATTGACCTTGATATTCAAATATCTGATGTGGTAAACATTGTTTTCTTGCTTGTTAAATATCATATACACTGCTGTAAATGGAGAGGTTCTACACCTTGTTTTGATTGTTTTCTTAACCAATTTAAACTGTATTACTCCTCACTGAAACATTTGAAATCTGGTTATGCAAAAAAGTAACGGCCAGTATCTCTAATCTGTTGTTGTTTTAAAATTAGCTCTTTTTTTAATTACTCATTTGCCTTACTGTTATATATTTGTCAGGAATAATTTTACCCCCATTTTGTATTTTTCTTTTATTTTTTTATGTTAATGTTCTTTGTACCTCATCGAGCCGTACACTGTTGTCAAAAAAAAAGAAAAAAAAAGAACGACAGATGGAGCGTTCAGATGACGTAATCGAGGTGCGACACGTCTCGTAGAAGGGCGGAAAGGACGGCTTGCCGAGAATAAACAGATGTCTTCCGAGAGCCTCTATGGATATAACGAGGTCTACGCAGACGGCCCAGTTGTTTTATGGTGGAAACAGGTGGTGGAATGGAGCAGTTGTTAAGTCCAATCAGCTGGGAAGCGAAGTAGGTCAACATTGAGTCAGCCAAGCCGGGGGAAGCTAGCACAGAGCTAGCCGCTAACAGCAGACCCACAGCTCCGAAAAAAACATCCATGAAGCAGTGAGATGTAATCCACAGCATAACTTGAAGAGCACAGGAGAAAATCCAGAACAGTCCAGATGACACAGGAGGTTGACAGAGGCAGCAGGTAAGCACAACAATTGCAGCTACGTAGTTAAAAAAAAAGTTTGTGCTGCCGTGCTGGAGTTGTACGGTGGCAGATCGCACCGAAGTTATTTTCACATTGGATATTCGAGCTCCATGTCTTAAGCGGTGCGGTGCTCTCGTCAGTCCGCTTCATGGAGTCTGATTTCGGGCAGCCGCGCCAAGACTGCCCCTGCTCAGAGACGTCATGGTTCGCTTAGGGACCGTCAACCAATTTTCAGCCGCATTCACTCTTCAGAAACAAAAAATAATATATTTTACAGGATTTGACCCACCCACAAAAAACTTACATCAGACTACTCTCCAAGACCAGGCCTACAAGGCACAGCTGTTTATTTATCAATTTTTATGCATTTTGTAATTTTTCACAATATCTTAATTCACAAATCACTGTTTTTGCTCAATACCATTCAGGTCCTTTGAGCCACCTGCACAAAACTTACATCAAACTACTCTCCAAGACCAGGCCTATGAGGCACATCTGTTTATTTATCAATTTTTATGCATTTTTGTAATTTTTCACAATTTATTAATTCACAAATCACTGTTTTTGCTCAATACCATTCAGGTCTTATGAGCCACCCACACAAAACTTACATCAAACTACCGTATTTTCCGGTGTATAGGTCACACCTTTTTATGGTTTTTTTTTCAAGGCCTGCAACCTATACACCAGTGCAACCTATTTATGGATTTTTTTCCATATTTTTAGACCAATTTTTGCCTCAGTTATGACCCTTTTTCATTTTGGCAGAAAATGGTGCAGTACCACTTTCGGCCGCTAGGGGCGCAGTGCAGTACCTGTTTCAGACGCTAGGGGACACTTCCAGAGGAGTACACCGACCGTTTCCAGCTCATGTGTCCGGAAAAAAAGCTCCTCTGCTCGGACTGACTCTGTCGGACCTCCTGGTCTGGAGGTAACTTCTTTTAGCTCTGTATTTCTTAGCTGTTTGTTAGCAAGATAAGTCAAGAACCACTCAGCGGATTTTTCTGAAACTTACAGAATGTAATCACAGTGTGGACGTTTACAAGTGAGTAGCTTTATTCGATATTTGAGATTTAAAATAAAAACGATCTTTTAGTAGCATTAGCTTCAGTTAGCTTCTGGTTTTATTTCTGTTTATGTTATAAATAGCTTCGAAACCAATCGGTGTATATATTTTTTCTGCTTACAGAGTGTAATTATAAGGCTTTAATGTACTTATGGCCTGGAGAAAACATTTGACATAAAATTTGATTTTTTATTTGTGTTTTCAGAGACGGACTCGGCTGTTAGCATTCGTTTTATTTCTGTTTACTTCTGTTTACTTTATAAATAGCTTCGAAACCAATAGGTGTATATATTTTTTTGCTTACAGAGTGTAATTATAAGTAGGGATGCACCGATAAATTGGCTGGCCGATAAATCGGCCGATCGATCGGCCCCGATTTCCTTAATTTTAGGAAATCGGCTATCGGCCGATCGTTAAATGAGAAGTATGCTGGTGAAGATTCTCAGTCATCCAGGACATGATAAATCAAAAAGGCGTTCAATTCAAGATCAACTGGACTTTATTTGTAACAGAAAACGTTTAGACTTCTGTCCAGAAGTCTTTTTCAATTCAGTTAAATGAGAAGCTGATTTTATCCACCGATCGCCGCAAAAGTCTGAAAATCAGCCGCTGTCCCTTTTTTCTCTGCTGGCGGAGAGGGGGCTGACCATAGATATCTTATATAGACCGCCCACCAGGTCACGTCTGCACATGCGCCCAAGTACACAGTCAACACCATAGATATCTACAGTATACTGTATATAATGTCTATGGTCAACACAGGCAACCCGGAGCAGCCATGTTGTCTTTTTGGAAGTTCTACTATCTTAAAATGAGCAAAAGATCTCAACTTGTGTAAAGCCAAAGTAAGTCGTGATAGCCTGGCCCTCGCCTTCCTGCACAGCTCCGCTCAATTCTCATTTCCCTTCACTGCACAGTCTGGGACTTCTCCCATTAACAACCATTTCTCCGGTAGATTTTTGTTCGGACCAATCAGAGAACAGAAGGGACGGAGTTTTGGACCCTAACCCACGCCCCCACCTGTCCCAGCGCGCAGAGCCCTATAAAAGGGCTCTGCCAGCGCGCAGTCAGCGAGCAGCGGCATGTTCTCATTCAAAGCGATGCAGGACTGTTTTATATGTGACACAAATTTATTAATTTCCCCTTCTTAATCCCTTATCTGGAGTTTTCTTTTGTTTTGTTTTTTGGCCAAAAGTCAAGTGATCGCTCGCTCCCTCCTCCTTCTCTCCCTCCGCTGAAATGAACAAGGAAATGGCTGAGGTTGTCACGAGAATTAAACTTGGGTTTTACGTTGCTGACCGAGTCCCATCAGATTTTCTGGTCTTTTGGTGA
>JBBPBX010035981.1:0-19521 GCA_038048925.1 Garcialebias charrua | reverse complement strand
CAACTAGAGATGCACCAATCCACTTTTTTTTTTACTTCCGATCCGATCCCGATATCATCATCATTATTGATTTTAGATGAGGCTGTAATAATCTCCTCTCTATAGGCAATTACATGTTGTACAAATATATGCATATCGAAAAAAGCAACATGAGGTAAGTTTTATTAATGTTGGATAAGTTTTAGTTAGAATTAGCAGCTCTTGAATCTTGAAGTGTTAATTCCAAAAGTTATTCTTTTGTAGAGGTACAACTAATAAAAACTTTCTGAAAGTTTCAATATAATCTATTTACTGGCTCATGAGATATTTTGCTGATACCACACACAAACTAACATGCACGCAGACAAAGGTAAAGACATTATTACCGGTACCCTTTTGTCTTTGGCGACATTTGATAAAATGAAGACAGAGGTGTTGGGAGGAGTTGCTGAGAGTTGTGGTCAATCCAGAGGCAGCATCAGTAACCACAGCAGAGATAGCAGCAGAAAAATCAGACTAAATCAGATTACCAAACAAACAATAAAGAGGATTAGCTCTGATCTCTTTCTCTCTCCTCTCAGACAGACATTAAATCGGTCATCTCTAAAATCCCTTCAGATGATTTTGTTTTGTTCGTTTTACTTTATTGGTTCTTTCTTGGGTCATAAGTTTGGACAGAAACTCATCTTTTTTTTTTTGCTCTCCCTCAGGGCATCTTAAAACTGACTAAAAGATACCATATTTATTTATAAAGCACTTTCAACAGTGACAGTGCAAAAGATGTACCACACAAGTCTTTAATTTTATTTTATTTACTGGATCCAACTAAAATCTGCTGAACTGATGACTGCTTTCTGATACTTGATGTTGGGGGGAAAAAACAGGTGCATTGAAACAAGCTCTGTAGCTGTCAAACAATCACAATGTTCGATGGGATATGTCAAATTAATGGAAAATGCAACATACAAAAGGGGAGTAATTACACCTTGTCCCTGGCTTTCAGAAAGCAAATACTGTACATGGCTGCATTTTCTTCAAATTATTCTCAGAAGCAATTGTTGGTTTACAGAGAATCACTGTGTTCTCATAGAAAAATACGGTAGATTAATTTGGTTAATATTTTATAAGCTTACAAAGGCAAAGGCCATGTGGGGCTTTAGATTATTTGTTCTCAGCCAACATTACGCACCATGCGCCGTGCGGCAAATCTACAGCACTCCAGCGCAAAGCTAAGGGGAGGCACTTGCTTTAAGAAGAAAGAAGACATGCTCGTTTGCGATGGCGTTGTTTATGAAACGGGAGCTGTTCGAATGTGCTCCCCCTTTTTCTTTCGATCTAATTCTAGGATAGCTCATTCAACAAGCGCGGCAACGAATCGCTCTCCCGAGTGCTTATAGCTGCTAAAAGATTTGTATTAATATCCTCACTGGTGCTCTTTGATATAAACTGATTCGTTCGGAGCACTCGCCTGCACCAGAACACCTCGGAAGCACAATATAGCATTGCTCTTGACAGCTTGACAAACTGACGTACTCGCTCTCAATCGCTCCCTGCTCCTGGCCTCCTGCGCTCTCCATTAGAACTGTATATTGTAACCAACAAGACTGTAATCAGCGCAGACCTAATCAAATCATTGCTCCAACAAGCCGCTGCTTGGGCTGCTGCGACCGTGAGGAACACATCCAAGAGGCAGCCTGTTTGTACAGCAGTGTAAATGGCCGCCGCATGAAATGTCAGGAGAAGTAGGATTATTTTCGGAAATGTCACTGACAGCATAATAGCTTAGCAGAACTGCGTCTTATGTTATGTTTGTGTCTCATGTCAGCAGGTGTGATATGTAACTCTGTGTGTGTGTGTTTCAGAGTGAGCAGCAATAAAAGGGGAAACGTAAACAGCATGAGGAATCTGTTGACTGAAACTGGTGTGTGACTGGCAGAGTGTGCAAGTTTGCTACTAAAGTGTGTCTTTTGGATGCACAAACAAATGCACATCCCCAAACCTCCTCCTCGTTATTGGCAGCAGGATGGCTGCCTGGGCACTGGGACAACGTTTTGTGTGCTTGTGTGTATCTGCGCTCATCTGTGCTTGTGTGTGTGTGTGTGTGAGCGGCGTGCGCCTGGCTCAGCAGCTCGTTCCAAGATTTGGTTAACCAAGCCGACTCGCCCTATCACATAGCCACAGAGTGTGCAGTTGCTCCAGCCTCTGTTTCATTTAGTGGCACCCACGCTCTTATCCTCTTGCCATGAAAACACACCGACACTTGTGCTTTTTTATCCACTGCAACAGACATATGAACACATGCGCACGCACACAGCTGAATGAGAGAGTGACAGAGTTGGAGGGTGAGAAAGAGGGAAAAAAAATAAGAAAGTACCAATTAAGCTCCTGAGACAAATCTGCCAACAGACATCAGGGGGTTGGAGGCGGAAAGTGTTTGTGTGTATGTGTCTGTGTGTATTTGTGTTTGTTAGATTGGGGGTAAGGAGGCGTTTGCTGTGTCTAAGTTTATGTTGTTCTCTTGGTTTTATACTTTTATAACCTGCTGAAGGCAATTATCAAGAATCTGTTGTATTTTTGTTTAGTTTTGTGCTTGAAATCTACGTGAAGATGTGATGTACGTACTGTATACGGTATTCCTTCCATCAGTTTAGTACTTGATCTGATACTAACTGCTTATATTTTCTTGTGTCTGGAAAGTAGACTTGACCATTAGATTGAAGACAATTAAGCTCACATAGCCAGGTCACATCTGGCTTGGAGTGGCCTCTCATCAAACATCTCATTGTAAAAGCATTTATCTTTTAGGAACTGTAGCTGATTTTGTACAGAATATGTATTTTTGAAATGACAAAATGCCAGTTTCCTGTACATCAACCAGTCTTCATAGATGGCCTTTAATTTTTTTAGACTTGTTAATAGGATGGAACACAACACAATGCAATATATGGTATAGTCGTTATACATACAGCACCCTGACATTACCGTATTTTCTGTCGTACACATCGCATCAGTCCAAATATGTCTAACAAAGTGGAAAAATCTATAAATGTTATAAAAATCCATAAATGTCAATGTTTCAGGTGTCTCTTGTAAATGAGTCCTCGAGGCTCATTGAATGAATGGGGAAAAAAAAGTCACTTTGCCATATACGTTGCATCTATTATGCGCCACCGCTGATGTGTCACGTTTGTTACGCATCACTGCTGACAACCCAGAAATGTGGGCCGGTGTTGTGCCAAAAATTGATGGGCTGCCAAATGGCTGCCACAGGAGCATGCACGGGAGGACTTTAACAATAATTTAACAAGATTAACACTTAAAAACAATTATTTGTTTGCTCGAAATTATAATAAAGGTGCATCTCAGTCTAACTTCTGCTTAATAAATGCACTTTGACGGTAAAATCAGCTGTATTTTGCTGGGGCGGTGCAAAGAAATGAAGCTAATTCGGTTGCTCCAGGCAGACGATGGTGGCAAGCCGATTGCATCAGTAATAGTCACTTTCACCTATTACATTATACAACGACATGCCCTACTACTCGAGTGCCATCTAGCGGCTGAAAATGGCAGTGTTCAAAAAATTTATGTCGGAATGAATGAAAACAGTCATATCTCAGCCAAAAATTGGTTTATAAATACCGTATGGGAAAAAATCCATAAATACATCGCTTCGGCGTGTAAGTCTCAGAGCATGCAAATTATGCAAAAAACAACAACTTGTACAGCGAAAAATACGGTAGTTATACACATTGTCCACTCACAGATTTATCCCAAAGGACTTAGTTTCTGTGTATGCAAATGTTCTGTAACTTGATGCAAAGTGGACCCCCCTGACCCAGATCTTGATCCTGGCAAATGCAATGTTCAGGATGCAGGTCAGTTGAGTTGATAGTCTTTCAGGAAATCCAGGAAACATCTGTATACAAACTACTCAAAAAATGTTGCCATGCAATAATTAGAGCAAACACTTTTGCATATGAAGACTGAGCAGTTTAAATCTCAAAGCTGAAGCTTCACAGTGATGCTGAGTTCAAACGGTTTTAATCAGCTGCAACAGAACAAAACAACAGCTTCAGACATTTAGATGTGTGTTGACAACTAGATGTATAAATTAGGGGTGTAATGGTACACTAAAATCACATTTCGGTTCGGTTCAGTTTCAAGGAGGTCTCGGTGCGGTTAATTTTCAGTACAAAAAAGGCCATAATGAAGATTTACAAAATGTTTATTTTGAAAATATGCCAAGTAAACAATATGTTTGTATAAAAATAAATAAATCAAAGTCAACTTTATTGTCAGAACTGCAATATGTACAGGACATACACAGGATTGAAATTGCGTTTCTCTCAGTCCCTCGGTGCAACAGTAACCATCTAAACACTAAAACATTTAATAAACATAAGCATAAAATAGTAAAAGTGTAACACTGTCCTGAGTTTTTTCATAGTAGTATAAAAGTATGAAAATTTACACCAACACTGAAACACCAAACACCCCTAAAACACCAAACACCCAATGAACATAAGCATAAAATGAAATAATAAAAGTGTAATACTGTCCTGAGTTTTTTCATAGTAGTATAAAAAAGTATAAAAAGTATATCTATAAAATAAACTGAAGGTTCTAGCATTGACATTTGCAAAGAGTGGCACAGCAGCATATGAGTTAATGTACACAGTATATGTATGAGGTAGTTGATGTTGGTATAGAGGCAAAGTGGCATATGCAGTAAGGCACATAAGGCACATTTGGCATCCTTAGATAAGGCTAGTCAGAGAATACTGTATATGTATCAGCAGTAGTGTAGATATAAAAGTAGTGTAAATGTAAACAGTAGTAATAAATGTAAAACAGTAGTAATAAATGTAAACCGTATTAATAAATGTAAACAGTGAATGTAAACAGTAGTATGACTATAGGCAGTAATGTAATACAAACATTAGTGCAAATATGAGAAGTAGTGCAAACTGAATGAGCACATGACCGAGAGTTTAGTGAATAACCCGTTTGATGACACAGGGTCCAGTGTTAAAAACTTTGTGTTGAGTGGTAATGTGTGAGAAAGTTTTTTGTGTTAAGGCAGTTCAAATGGGAGGGGAGGCAGAGCAGGCAGAGTGTTTAGCATTCTGACTGCCTGATGAACAGAGCTGTCTCTCAGTCTGCTGGTTCGAGCCTGGAGACTCCTCAGTCTCCTCCCTGATGGCAGCAGTCTAAAGCGGCTGTGTAGTGGGTGTGTGGGATCACCTGCCATGCAGTGGGCTTTCCGAGTGAGGCGTTTGCTGTGTAAGTCCTGCAGTGAGGGCAAGGAGGTGCCGACGATCTTCTCAGCTGCTCTCACGATGCGCTGGAGGCTCTTGCGGCATGATGCAGTACATGCACCAAACCACACAGTGATGCAGCTGGTCAGGACACTTTCTATGGCACCCCTGTAGAAGGTGCACATGATGGGGGTTGAAGCTCCAGCCCTTTTCAGCTTGCGGAGAAAGTAGAGGCGCTGGTGAGCCTTCTTGGCCAGTGATGCAGTGTTCCTGCTCCAGGACAGGTCCTTTGAGACGTGCACTCCCAGGAACTTGGTGCTGTCTACTCTCTCCACTGCGGTGCTGTTGATGGTCAGAGGGGCATGTTGGGCATCCCTCTTCCTGAAGTCCACGACAATCTCCTTTGTCTTCTCCACGTTGAGAGTGAGATTGTTGTGTCCGCACCACAAGACCAAGCGGCTCACCTCACAAATGCAACCCATTTGGATGGTATTTTAAACAAACAGCACTCTTTACAATAAATAAACTATACTAACAATAATAAAAATCTAGTTTTAACTAATCAAGTTTTAAGTTTTTGTCCAAAAAGGCCAACTTGTCCACATTTTCTGCCAAAAGCACAGATCTAGTTTCAGTGAATATCTCCAGCGGTGGAGAAAACCGCTCACTAGCAACAGTAGCAAGAGTAAAGAGGTAGCACTTTGCTAATTTTGCAGTGTAGCTGTGTTTGGCCTCGTTACTCACAACATCTTCTTGGATCTGCTCCCACCTGTCCCTGGAAAAGTTCAGAGTTCAGTCATCACAGACTTCTTAGCTGGAGGTGATCTCTGGTATATTTCCCTGAAGAGGAAGAAGACTCAGCTGCTATTTCTGTCCCAGACTGAAAATAAAATACAAAGAGGTAAAAAATGAGTTAATAAGATTATAATTTTAAATAAAAAAGTTAATTAGATAATAATAATAATAATAAAATAACAATACCTCTTCTTGAATGGTCATCATTTGCTATGAGGTGGTTGAATATTCTCTGGGTCATCATCTTCATGTGGCAGGGCTTTAAATCGGCTCCAGAACTTGTTGACAATATCAATTTTAGCTTTTTCATAGAGTGCAAAGTGCTGCTACAACTTCTTGGCTGAAGTGTTGACGTGATGGGATATCATAAGCAGCAGGACTCAATAACTTTAAAGCCGGCACATCAACAACAGAATACGGACATAGATCCAGAGCTTTAGAACCTCCTACAGTTTATGTTATTGATTTAGACCAATCTGAATTACCTGATAAAGGTTGTTTAATTGCTGCTGTTATCGGTCTTTGCACCAACCAAGCTGCTTTTCTGTAGAAGAGACGTTCACGTTTGGATGACGTCTTTCAAGCGCGTTAACAAGTTAGATGTGTTACCTGCTGCAGATCCAATCTCCGTGAAACAACGTTGACACACAGCTTTGTCCACTTGTCTAGTCGTCTTTTAACAAGAAAGCCATAATGTTCCCAAACAGGAGACCACAACGAGATTCTAGGCTGCTAATGCTACGCGTGCTGCAAGACTATAGTGCCGTGCTGAAACGCACTTACGAACTTAAGTTCCGCGGCGCATAATCTCTCATTAATAAAATGTAATGAGTGAAAAAATAACCGAAACGGTACGCACATGGACCGAACATGCTGTACCAAAATGGTTCAATACACCCACGTGTACCGTTACACCCCTAGTATATATTGGTGGAGGACTTCAACAATTACCTAGTTATTACCCTCAACCAAAAGGTGAAGGCAGATGTTATTATTTTTTCTGTGTTTGTGTTCACATGTCTTTGAGCAAAATATTTCACGATCCACTCTATGAATTTTAATGAAACTTTCAGAAAGTAATCAGTTGATGTGCATCTACACTTTTTGCCAAATTCAAGATGGCTATCGTAGCTAATCAACATTAAAAATGACTATAACAGTCAGTTTTACAAAAATTGAGCAAAAAAATTGATGGGGTAATAGCTAAGAGTTATTCACAACACGCACTTTGAGCTTCTCATCTCGTAACAAATCCTTTTGTCAAATTAAGAATAGGCTAAAACTCAGACAAGAAAGGCAGCAGAAGATGTGCGTTATTTTAAAAAAAATGCAAGACGTTTAATTTTCAAACCAATGCTCATGGTTGTTACTTTGTGTTTAACTATCAAATGACAAGTGTTAGCTGTGTGTTGAAGCTTCATGTCAACAACCAGTAGCTGGGTCTTCATCCAGACAGTTATACAGACAGAAAAACTCTTGCCAAATGAAGCCTTCATGCTGCGAAACAAAAGGTTAGTTTGGCCAAATCTGAACTGACATCATTGGCAACAGCTGCAGGCTGCATGCGCTGTGTGTTTCTGCACGCGTGTAACTGTTGCTGTGTGTCTACGTCTTTGTGTTTGTGTGTTTGCGTCTGTCAAGACGAGGTGACCTGATTGCTCAGCTGAGCAGCGAGGAAAGATCCTGACGGCCTTGTGTCGTCATTAGAAAGCATGGGAAACGGACCGCAATGCACCCCGGTTGGCAACACACCCTCTTACCGTCTGTGCGTTTTGTGTATGTCTGATGCCTTCCTTCTACACCCCCACCATGTGCACACTTACTCACAGTGGCATGCCTGACCATGCCAAAGCAGGCTGGAAAATGCTGAATGATCTGCTGCTGGCTGAGCGCTGCAGTGTCAGCTCTAAGCCACACAACAAACAGGCTAAATCCAGTCTAAATGGTTTTTAGCCTTATTGTTGTAAGGATAGAACTGGTTTCAACAGGACCTCTGTCCTTAGTCCAGATCAAATGTGCCAACAGCTAGTCCCATGTGCAGTTGAAGTGTTGCTCCATGTTTGACAAAAGAAAACAAAGAGTTTTACAGGCAGCATCACAAGGTGTGAGTTATTTTTAGTAAATCAGGTCTCGCTCAACGTATCAAGCCTTGCAGAGTTACGATCATCTTCTCCATGAACATAATTCAGTTTGACCAGTTAAAGGTCTTGTCATCCCCCCCCACGAACTCATAAAATTGCTTACCATAGAGATGGCTTCCAATCCCCCGGGGGCTTCACTTCAGTAGACAGGTGATCTGTGTTTTTGTGAGTAAGGCCTAATACTAGCCCCATCCCTCCTCTGCTGCTCCGTCTTATTACTTGCTACAACCTTCCAGTTTTGTCCAGAGGAGAGTAACGAAATATGATGGGTTTCAAGCAGCACGTTGAAAGGCTGAAGGAGGTAAGGAGGCTGCAAGGAGAGGTGAGGCTCGAGTGGTTCGGGTGAAGGAAGGACACACAGAGAAAGCACAGAATACAGTAGAGCAGAAGGTGGGGGGGCCAGAAGGAGTATTGATGAAGCCCAGATAAGTGAGGGATTAGTGGATGTGCAATGAGCCTGGAGCTGCTGCTCCCCCATTCAGCCGAGTGGTGAAGTGGCTCCTCTTAATTAACTGCCAAAATTAAAATGGCATGCTTTCATACGTGCACACACAAGGACAGCATTTATACTTTAGATCATCTCCATTCAAAACCTTTCAGTCAGCCAGAGTTTAGCATAGCGTTATGAACATAAAATTCTGTTTAACCTGTCCTTGAGGTCAGAAAATATATATTTTTAAAGAAAAATAGATCCACACAAATATTTTCCACTTGAACTTCAGCTTTGCTAAAAAAAAATAATTCAAACCTACAAAAAGCTATACGCAGATGAACACTTAATGACAAAATCACATACAAAACCTATAAAGTTAACACCTTTTAACCTCTAAGTTTTGCAAAATTCAAATGCCTGTGCATGTGTTTTTGATTGTGTTTTATGTATGGCACTCTGTCTGAGTCCACACATGAGACTCTTTCAGGTGTCTGTTTTCATGTCTAAGAGGAAACCCAGAGGCTCAGATTTCAGTGAGGGTCTCCTGTCTTGCTCTTCGGAGGTTAAAGTTTTTGCTGCAGAAGGGCAAAATGATTAAAGTGAGCTTCCTCAGATAAACACACCATTAATCATTTCTTTTCCTTATTTTTTATTGAGATATAACAGTGCATGTTTTTATTTTTTCCTTACAGCTGAGAAAAGTAGACTTGGTTACTACCTTTTTTTTTTTACTAGTTAAGTGACCATTGTCAAGACTATAAGAATCTTCAGTTTTTGAGAATCCAGAAGTTTGCCCTAACGTTCCCAGATTTCTGCAAACTAACTGTACATGTCCCAAACTAAAAAGGAGCTACAAATCCTGACATGGGAAATTTTTGAAAAGTACTTTGTACATCAGGCACCTTTCTGATGATTGATTTCACCCCAGCGGATACAAATAATAGCTAGAGAAACTGCATTCCCTGCAAAAATGCAGTGTGAGTGCTTATTGTAGAAGAACATGCCAAGAAACGGCTAAATTAGCTAAAAACATGCTGAAATGTAGCTGAAATGGAAGAACAAGCCTAGATTAGCAGAAGAAAGCAGAAAGACCACAGGTTTGCTTACCAGTAATTACCCGGTTGAAATGAGCAGAAACTAGCACAAAAAATTAGGAAATAAGCTTAAAAAAAAACTGAAATTACCGAAAAAATTGCTGAAAAGTAGCTGAAAGAAGCTTTAACTACCAGAAGCAAGAACAAGAGCTGAAATGAGCAAAAAAATGTGGATGTAACTGAAAATATTTGTTTTTATATAAAATAGCTAAATAGTAGCTGAAACTGACAGAAATAAGCTGAAAGGAAGATAAGAAACTGAAATTAGCAGAAAGAAGTTAGACGTTAGTAGAATGAAGTTTAGGCAGAAAGTATCAAAAAATACCACAAAAACTTGAATTATAGGCAGAAAGTATCAAAAAATACCACAAAAACTTGAATTAATCTTAAAACAGCTGAAATTTGCCCAAAACATGGCTGAACAGTAGCTGAAAGGCAGAAGTGCAAAGAACTGAAATTAGCATAAAAATGGGTTGTAACTGAAAAAGCTAAAATTAGCATAAAACAGCTATAACAAATACTGTAATTGCTGAACTAACTGAAACCGACAGAAATAAGCTGAAAGGAGCATAATAAGCTGAATTTTGCAGGAAGAAGTTAATTAGGCTGAAAGTAGCAAAATAAATACCACAGAAGCTTGAATTTATCTGAAAACAGTAGGGGTGTAACGGTACGCTAAAATCACATTTCGGTTCGGTTCAATTACAAGGAGGGCTCGGTTCGGTTTATTTTCGGTACAAAAAAAGAAAAAGACAAAATAAAGACTTACAAAATGTTTATTTTGAAAATATGCCAAAAATATGTTTGTATTGTATTGTAGTAATAAATAAAAGTGACCCATTTGGATGATATTTTAAATAAACAGCACTCTACAATAAATAAATTATATTAACAATAATAAAAATCTTAATAAATACAATAACAGTCAGAACCAGAACAATAAGCAGCAACAGACTGTTTACAGTCTAACTAATCAAGTTTTTGTCCAGTAGCAGCAGTGTGGCTGTATTTGTCCTCATTACTGTACTCACAACATCTTCTTGGACCTGCTCCCAGGTGGGACAGGTCCTGGAACAGTTCAGAGTTCAGTTCAGTCATCACACACTTCTTAGCTGCAGGTGATCTCTGGTGGATGTCTGTCCCTGAAGTGGGAGCATAGAGCAGCTACCTCTGTCCCAGACTGGAAATAAAACAAAAAGATATTTAAAAAAAAAATGTTAATAAGATTATGATTTTAAATAAAAAAGATTATTTAGATAATAATAATGATAAAAGAACAATACCTCTTCTTGAACGGTGGAATCTCTCACTCAACATCATCAACATCATCAGGGCAGGGCGATTATCAGCTCCAGGACTTGTTGACAATATCAGTTTTTTCATATAGAGCTGAACTTTTTTACTTAAGTGTTGACGTGATGGATGTCTCATAGCAAGGATCAACTGCGCATAAAAAACATTCAGACTTAGATTCAGAGATTTAAAAACTCATACAGTTTGTGTTATTGATCTGGACCGATCTAAATTACCTGATGAAGTTGTTTAAATGCAGCTGCTGTTAGCACTGTTTGTAACAGCTGATGTTTCTTCGTTCACGTTCGGATGAAGTCGTTTCAAACGAGTTCACGTTAGACGTGTTGCTGCTGCAGAGCCAGTCTTGTGAAACAACGTCCACACACACAGCTTTGTGTGCTTGTCTTATAACAAGAAAACCATAACGTTAACAAACAGGAGACCGCAGCGAGAAGCTAACGGCTAATGCTACGCGTGCTGCGCGATAATAGCTCTGTGCTGAAACGCGCCCAGGAAATTTTGTTCCGCGGCGCATATATTAACGTTCAATGAGTGAAAAAATAACCGAAAAGGTACGCAGGTGGACCGAAACGAACGTGCTGTATACGAAACGGTTCAGTACACCCACGTGTGCCGTTACATGCCTAGAAAACAGCATAAATTAGCTAAAAATATAAAAAGGTAGCTGAAAATGTAGAGCAAGCTTAAATTAGCAGAAGAAAGCAGAAAGAAAACATGTTTGCCCAATTAGGCTGAAAGGGGCACAAATTAGCACACAATAAAAGGAAATTATCTGAAAATCTGAAATTAGCAAAAACAGCTGAAAGTACCTAAAAAAGCAGAAATAAGTTAAGAACAAAGTACAAGAAGGAAGTGGAGAGAGCATATTTTTGCTGAATTAGGCTGAAGAAATTTGAAATGAGTGCAAAAGATGTGGAATTGGCTACAAATGCTAAAATTAGCATAAAACGGCTAAATAGAAGCTGAAATATCAGAAAAAAACTGAAACTTGCAGAAATAAGCTGAAAGGAGCATAACAAGCTTAAACTAGCAGACAGTAGAATCATAAAAAGTTGTAGTTAGCAGAAATAATCTGAAAGGAGCACAAAACGGATGAAAAAAACAATTGAAATTAGCTGAAAGTAGCTGAAAAATGTTTAAATTTGCACAAGGAGGCTGAAAGAAGCGGAACCAGAACAAAATGTGAAAGGAACAGTAAAAGGTTGTAAACATTTCTAAAGATTTGAAGGATGTAAAAGCATTCACACAATAAAAAGATCATCTAAATATCATATCCGGCTGAATTTGTTATTGGACACGGTGTATCTGGATAAAGCACACAAAACTTGAACATATTTTTTAAATGTTGTCCCTCTTTATGTTTTCTTTTTATCTTTACTGCTTCAATGCATGAACTGGCCAATTCCCTGTATTTGTTTTATCCCCTGGTTTTGCATCCTGGTGCATGTATTGTTGACATGCGTGCCTCTCTCTCTGTCTGTGCGCCCGTTTGCTGTCCTCGGTTTCTGACTCGCTCTTGGCTAATAGCTTCAAATGTCACAGCAGTTTAATTTCATGGAAACAAGCTGGTTGAAGAAATGACCCAGTGAGCTCTGTGCGGTTTGAGTCGAGTTTTGACATTTTTAGCCTAATGTGCTCATTAAAATGCATTGTTTGGACATTGTGTAAACACTTTATTGATAGGGAGTAATGATGTTTTATATGTAAGGTTAATTTAAGATGTGGTGACATTTTTGTTTCCTGCTGCACGGGGGATGAGATGGAAAACAAACACTTTGCATTATTCGTCTTTGTTGTATGCACACCATGATAATATATTTATTACATTGATGGATGGTTGTCAGTAATTAAAATAAATCAAACCGTGTTTAAAAACATAAAATAGCTGCTGATTTTGCAAACATGAAGTCACTAAGATGCATTTTGTTGTATTTCCATACATTTTACTGTTCTTTCTCCTAGATATTTCTATTTCTATCAAAAGAGTTCACCTCCTTATTGTCAAGCTTTTCTTTTCCTGTTTTTGTCAAGCTTTCTTTCTGCACTGACAGGTTGACAGCTGTGTTTTCTTATTGTCTTTCATCAGATAACAAGGGCCTCATGAAAAGTTAGAGCAGTTAAGAGTTTGAACTTTTTACTCCTCAGATGATTAAAAATTATATTTAAGGCTGTCATATTTTGATGTGAGACTAAAAAAAAAAAACATTTAAATGGCACAACTAAAACTACATTTTTCCTGTCGTCGTAAACATTAACATGAGTTGAACTGTCAGATTTGTCAGATGACCCTCCAACGGCCGCTTGTCCATTTAAAGCTTAACATATTTTGATCAAAGCTGACTGATTACTCTAAGCAGCCACGCAGAATATCCTTCCTGATTTGTATGTATTACTATTCATCATGAAATTTCTGTAGTAGCTGCTGTCGCTCTGTTTGCCTTCGTACAATTGTGTTTATGCGGTCAATGGTGCCTTTTAATGAGGGAGGGCCATATTGCCTCCAGCACAGTAACTCATGGAAATCAGTGTTTGATTTGCTGGCTGCTTGATAAAGGGTTTAATGCTGCCACATGCCCCCCTCACTGCAAAGGATTTGCCTCATCCAATCCATTTCTGCCTCCGTGTGTTTAAAGTGCTGGTATTTGCCACTGCTCGTGCCTGCACTGTGTTTGTTTGCAAATGTGTTGGCAGGGTAATAAGGCAGCTGTGATTACCTGATGGCGCTCGTGTCCACTTGCTACTATCAACGTGTCTGCTTTGTCCAGGGTGGTGTAGACCCACTCCAAGCTCTCCCTGCTCTCGGTGTGCTTATCGACCAGGCTCCGGAATGGAGAAACGCCTGCCCAGCACACACACAAAAAAATCAATCGCTGCTGTTTTCTTCCATCCAACGACCTCCTGTTATCTGCAATGAATACAAAGCACTTATTGTAGCTCGCACGACGCTTGCGCTCTTTCGCCTCGTTTTTATGTCTCCTCGCTGGTTCGCCTTGATGGCAGGGGCCACATACAAACCCCGCAGGATGTTTTGGGGTAAATCACTTCACAGTTGCACTTCATTGGAAGAAAAATGGCTCTTGATTTGTGCGGGTGTGTTTGCCATCTTTTCTGTCTCTTACCGCACCTTGAGAGAGAGACTTAACGCAGCTGCACCTTCCACCGGACTGTAAAGTTTATTATTTCTGTATGAACTCCGTTCTAGGGCTGAACGATTTTGGAAAATAATCTACCGTATTTTTCGGAGTATAGGTCGCACCGGAGTATAGGTCGCATTGTCCAATTATTACCAATAGATTGGAAAAATCCCTAGATAGGTCGCACCTACGTTTAGCTCTGCTGCAAATGTCTGCCACAGGAGCGCACAGCAAGGCTTTTAAGAAGATTAACACTTAAAAACAATTATTTGTTTGATAAAAATTATAGCAAATATGTGTCTGAGCTGAACTTTTCCTTAATAAATGAACGTAATTGTGAAATGAGCTGGATTTAAACATTTGTTTCGCCGAAAGTGATAAAAAGCCATATATAGGTCGCACCTGAGTATAGGTCGCAGGCCATGAAAAAAAAATGATAAAAAGGTGCGACCTATATTCCGAAAAATACGGTAATTGCAATATTTTTTCTATAAATTGCAATTGCGATTTAAAGCGCGATTTAATATTTTTAAATTTTTTATATCTTAAGTATTTTTCAACAAACAGAACCAATAAATCTGTTTTATAACAAACAATGCCAGGTTTATTTAAAGCAGAGATTACAAGAAAGCAAACAAATCTATGCCTTTGCTTTTCACCATTTCTATTTTTTCTTGTTTCATAAACATAATAGTAAACATGTTAAGTGAACTTCCTAACTCCTGTCTGAACTTCACATGACCGTTAATAAATAAATATAAAAAATTAGATATAAAAAAATTACTGTTTGAAGTTCAAACAGTTCGGTCAGTGATCCCTGTCGGCTGATACTTTGCTTACTTGAAGTTGAAGCACTGGTTGATGTCATTCTAGCCATGCAACCATCGTAAATGTATTTGTGATGTTTTTTTTGAAAGTGTTGATAAAGATTTGTGTCACGTGACCAGTCAAGTTGCAGCCTTCGCGATTAGAAAATCTCATTTGATCATATTGCGATATTATTGCAAATGCAATTAATTGTTCAGCCCTACTCCGTTCTGTGAGCGCATGGAATAAAGCAGGAAGAAGTGTGATTGAAATGTTGTCCGTCCTCTGTTGTGTTGAGCAGCGTTAGCAAAGTGGCCCACAAGTGTTTATTTAGACACCGGGGCTGTTCATTTCATGCGCAGGGATAAGATCAAACCTATTTTCCCCACATGTTCCTCCCTCTGTCCCTTTTTTCCCCCTCCAACTGTCCCAAACTCTGCCTTTCTCGCTGTTTGTGTGCCCGTCAGGGATTAAAGGTGGTGGAAGGAGGGGGAGGTGGCAGATTAGCGCCGTCCGTCCAGCATGTCCGTCTGTCTGCTGTCAGAAAATAGAATTCATTTGTGTGATCCAGATGCTTACGCTCAGCTTTGTGTGTGTGTGTGTTGTTGCTCAGTCGGAGGAGAGGATTGGCCATTGGACTGGGGAGGGGAGGAGATGGGTGTGTTTGATGGTGGAGGGTGGAGGTGCAGGCAAGCTCACATCCGCTATGCAGCTTTTGTACTCACATCAAAGAAAACAGCCATGACCTGATGACAGCGTGCACTGTTTAACCACCATGACACGGTACAGTATAAACATTATGGGAGCTGACACATGTACAGAGCACATAGGTCCTGTACACACCATATATGGTCACAGGAAACCATTATATAATTTGCTTTGAAGGTGTCTCGTGTGCATTCTTAAGGAATACTTAAATCAGCTTTCTTATTAGAGCTTAAACACATTTTATGAATAAATGCTGCAGTTTAAAACTGGTTATTTATTGACTGAAAACCATCTAATCATTTAAAGCTAACATATTGCTTTCTTCAAACTTGGTGCAAATTATTCATCCTGAAGCAAGTGTTTGATATAATTTGCAGACGGTGTTTAAACTATACCGGTACTCGTTGAATTCCTTGTGGGGGGAAGGCGGAGAGCACGGGTGGGGGCTGTGCAGGCAGTATTAAGGTTGCAGCTCAGGGGAGTTGGGCAAGCTAATGTGGCTGGCTTCTTCATTGATGAATGGACCCGTGCTGGAGATCTCATGGAGGGCTTCAGAGCAGGATATAGAGGGAGGTCTGTAAGGTCCCAGAAGGAAGTACGGCTGGAGTCTGAGAGAGGGACCTGCCATTAATCAAACTCCTTCCACCTGCCATCTCTACTCTCTGTCTCCTGTCCTTTCTTTATCCTACCTCTTTTGACTCCCCCTAATTTCTGTGTAACCGTTTTCTATTTGTTCCATCCCTCTCCTGTCATCTGCCTTTGTCATGCACTGTTCTCCCTCCCAAACATCACTTTGCAACGTGCTTAATGCTATTACAAGCCAGCAGCTCAGGCAGCGTGCCCTCAAAAAAAAAAAGAAGAGATGGACTCACGCCGGGGTTAAACACGACTTAGTTTCCTTAATTCACTTAAACTCATGAGCTTCTGCTCCCTGCACACTAGCCTCTTAACTTCCTGGTCGGAATAGCCCTCTAATGCCCGCCTGAGAGTCCTATAATGTGAAGCGATGCTCGTTTTGTCGCTGTGAGGTCAGTAAGAACATTACGAGGTGCTTGGCCATGTCAGAAGTCTTAGCAAGTGCTTGTATGTGTTTTATTTGCTCGCTGTTATTTCTCACAATGTTTGGATCAAGTGGGATGATCTCTGTGAGATAGCAACTTACTTCCAGGGGATTTTCATCAGAGTGGTCTTCAGTATGTCACGGGGTAAGCTAAATACAGTAGTTGCTGATGAGATTGTGGCACCCTCCAAAATCCTTCTTTATAATCAGAAAAAGATTAGCAGAATATCACCACTAGCCAATTTTGTTGATCTTTATTTGCATTTTTATAGAGCAAATGAGTAACAATAGACTGATAAGGTGAGGCACTAAATGAACTATATGTGCACATCAGTGAGCAACAAACAGCCCATCCTGATGCTTTTCTCATCACGGCTGGTGATTTCAACCATGCAGATTTAAAGAGTGTTCTTCCAAAAACATACAGAAACATAAACTTTGCAACAAGAGGAAACAACACCCTGGACCAGGTTTACACCACCATGAAAAATTCCTACAGAGCCATCCCCCTCCCCCACATTGGTGCTTCTGACCATATCTGTGTTATGCTAAAGCCAGCATACAGGCCACTGGTGAAAGTCACAAAACCAGTCCGCAAGCAGATACGAGTGTGGCCAGAGGGGTCTTCAGAGGCACTCCAGGACTGTTTTGACACCACAGATTGGAGTATGTTCAAAGAAGCTGCTACCACAAACAACACCACATGTCTCCAGGAGTACTCAGACACTGTATGTTCATACATCACCAAGTGCATTGATGATGTAACCAACCTTAAAACCATCACTGTTCGGGCTAACCAGAAGCCATGGCTGACAGCTGAGGTTTACAGACTCCTGAGAGCCAGGAATGCTGCCTTCAAAGCGGGAGATCAGGTGGGCCTGAGGGCAGCCAGAAACAACCTGGACCGGGGCATCAGAAAGGCAAAGAAGCAGTATTCTGGGAAAATAGCTCACCGTTTCAAGGACAGCAGGGATACACGCAGTCTGTGGCAGGGAATACAGACCATCACAAACTACAAACCACCCCCCCAGACCTGTGACAGCTCAGCCTCTGCGCTGAATGAACTGAATGAGTTTTTTGCTCGGTTCGAGGCAAGTAACAGCACACCAGCACATAAACTCCCCCCCTCTCCTGATGGCCAGGTGCTGACGCTGTCCTCAGACAGCGTAAGGCGATCATTCATCAAGATTAACGCCCGGAAGGCCTCTGGTCCTGACAACATACCTGGTCGTGTGCTGAAGGACTGTGCAGGGGAACTCGCAGCGGTCTTCACGGACATCTTTAACATCTCACTGAGCCAGGCCATCGTCCCCACCTGTTTCAAAGCCACCACCATCATCCCTGTCCCAAAGAAGGCAACGCCCGCATGCCTCAATGACTATCGCCCAGTAGCACTCACCCCCATCCTGATGAAGTGCTTTGAACGGCTAGTCATGAAAAGCATCACATCTGTCCTCCCTGACTCCCTGGATCCCTTCCAATTTGCATACCGACCTAATCGCTCAACCGACGATGCCATCTCCTCTGCCCTTCACACAGCTCTCACACATCTGGACACGAAGGACTCCTATGTTAGAATGTTGTTCATCGACTTCAGCTCGGCATTCAACACCATCATCCCCCAACAGCTCATCCTTAAACTGGACAGTCTGGGGCTGAACACCTCAATGTGTAACTGGCTGCTAGACTTCCTGACCGGGAGACCACAGACAGTACGGATCGGGAGTAACACATCTAGCACCATCACATTGAACACAGGGGCCCCACAAGGATGTGTGCTGAGCCCCCTTCTATTCACCCTGCTAACACACGACTGCACACCATCGTACAGCTCCAACCACTTCATCAAGTTTGCGGACGACACAACAGTGGTAGGTCTCATCAGCAACAACGATGAGACGGACTACAGGAACGAGGTGAGCCGCTTGGCCTTGTGGTGCGGACACAACAATCTCACTCTCAACGTGGAGAAGACAAAGGAGATTGTCGTGGACTTCAGGAAGAGGGATGCCCAACATGCCCCTCTGACCATCAACAGCACCGCAGTGGAGAGAGTGGACAGCACCAAGTTCCTGGGAGTGCACGTCTCAAAGGACCTGTCCTGGAGCAGGAACACTGCATCACTGGCCAAGAAGGCTCACCAGCGTCTCTACTTTCTCCGCAAGCTGAAAAGGGCTGGAGCTTCAACCCCCATCATGAGCACCTTCTACAGAGGTGCCATAGAAAGTGTCCTGACCAGCTGCATCACTGTGTGGTTTGGTGCATGTACTGCATCCTGCCGCAAGAGCCTCCAGCGCATTGTGAGAGCAGCTGAGAAGATCGTGGGCACCTCCTTGCCCTCACTGCAGGACTTACACAGCAAACGCCTCACTCGGAAAGCCCTCTGCATGGCAGGTGATCCCACACACCCACTACACAGCTGCTTCAGACTGCTGCCATCAGGGAGGAGACTGAGGAGTCTCCAGGCTCGAACCAGCAGACTGAGAGACAGCTCTGTTCATCAGGCAGTCAGGATGCTAAACACTCTGCCTGCTCTGCCTCCCCTCCCATTTGAACTGCCTTAACACTAAAACTTTCTCACACATTATCACTCAACACAAAGTTTTTAACACTGGACTCTGTGTCATCAAACGGGTTATTCACTAAACTCTCGGTCATGTGCTCATTCAGTTTGCACTACTTCTCATATTTGCACTAATGTTTGTATTACATTACTGCCTATAGTCATACTACTGTTTACATTCACTGTTTACATTTATTAATACTGTTTACATTTATTACTACTGCTTTACATTTAT